>JAADVN010000222.1:0-26280 GCA_023335535.1 Globisporangium spinosum
GCACTACAGGAGAAAGACGCCGTTTGCGAGATTCATCATCGAGATTGCGCGCTAAGATGCGTGTGAATGGGTGAGGGTGGAGCACATAACAAAGTTTTACGTTCTCAATTTCAAAAATGCGTCACTTTCTTTCGCTGGCAGTTCGGCAGTTTGAATGGGTGCACGCATTTCGATCTTTTGTTCGGACAGTTGAGCGTTTGTTCTCGAGGCAAGACAGTCAATCGCCACTCAACCGTCCTCAACTCACGAGCTCAGCTGAGAACTCTGCTGTTCCTCAGCCAGGAGGAGTGAGCACATGAAGTCACTTACCATTCCCAATCTTTCTCCAGAGCAGCTCAAGCTTCCAACCAGGTCTTCAGACTCCAGCCTCCATTTCCCAAGAACCGACACACATAACTGCTGTCCACGTCATGGCGTCGAAAGCCAGTCAAGTGTCGACTACTCCACAGGATCCCAAGGAAAAGGAGGCAAGTTGTTGCGTCTCGCTCGTGAGCTACCCGGCGCACGACAACGCGTCAGAGCGCATGCTGCGCTGGAAAGTGCGCGAAGGCGAAGTGAGCTCGAAGCCAGACCACGCGACGTGTTTCCACTTGTTCGACGACGAGCGCCGTATCGAGGTGCTCAAGAGCGGCGTGTACCGCCTGCAGCTGTACCTCGAGCCGGTCGACTCGGACGTGTCCAAGTACTACGTCGAGGTGAACGGGATCCCACTGCCGAGCCACCACTGTGTGAGCTCTAGCAGCACTGGCTACGGTGCTGGCTTCAAGGAGAGCAGCAACAATGGGAAACTCTATCGAAACTTGACATTAGTCGCTAGTTCCAAGGGCGACTCGCCGACCCGCCAGGACGTGACGTTCAAGGCCGCCAACGTGTTTGATGTGCGGCTGGAGAAGTGGGACATGGTGCTCGTGCGCCGCAAGTCCAACTGGATCGGCCAATACGGCGGCCGCACGGCATTCGGAAGGCTCTTGCTGCAGCCGCTGCTGGCAGCTGATCAAACGATGGAGAGAGGCTATTAGGACGAAGGTTCCACAGAGTATTGGAGCTTAGGTAGTGAGTACCATGGGCGTTATATGTATGCGAGCGAGATAGGCTTTTAGTCTGAATGGGATAGTCCCTGAGGAGAGGTTGTTCTAACATGATGACGACACAGCTTCAATTCGCTTTCGCGTCTCCGCAGTAGTTTCGTTCGCGACTTGGCGGCAATTGGGAGCCGTGGGAGTACAGCGTGATATCAGCGTCATTGCTGCCAAGCGAGCATTTTTTACATTTGCCAAAGCGGATTGGCCTCCCGGGCGCGGCCATTGGGACTCTAGGCTCAGGGCTCTCACACACATACTAAGCTCGCGTGAACCGCGCTTCACAATACCCAAAGTACACTGGGGCCTCCGTAGCGCATCGGGCTCTTATAGCAGCTCAAGTCGTGTTGAAGAAGTTGAAGGCCAGTGCGCCCGCCAATACGGACTTGCTGGTGTGTTCATGAGTTCATGAGGCTGGCGCTCTTCCTCTGCAGACATATCGTAGAGAGCAAAAGAGAGCGAGGCAAAAAAAAGAAGCTCTCGCTGTGCGAAATGGAGTTCTTTTTCGTGCTCCGAAGCGAGGGGATGAGCATGTGAAATGCCAGCCATTCATTCAGAATCGACTTGTCCCTTTGTGATGTCAACTGGAAGTTTATTTTGAGCGGTGTATCCCTTTGTTAACAGCTATCATAGTGTATGTATCATACATTCATTTTATAGCGGTTTGTGGAGAATAGATACAAGTTCAAATCACATATAAAACGTTACCTATTTGTATTATTTGGACTTTTCATAAAGGTATTCAAAAGAATATAGCGCTGCTGATTTGGCACCAAACTAAACATATCTCTGTCGTTGCATTGCATTGCGCTCCTTGGTGCCTCATGCATGCAGGTATATATGCAGGAGAAAGATTTTGGTTGAGAACTGGCACACTACAGTACAGTATGCACTGAATCCACACATTGCAAAGCAAGAGAAAGCGAGACGACCGTGAGTAGTAGGAATCCTTCAGGATTTCTAATACAGTTGCTTTGTAAAGCAGCAAGTACTGGTACAGCATAGCGTCCTCCTGTCGCAGTGAACCAATCACTCAAAGGTGTCATGCGAAACCACCGCTCGTCTATCAATCAAATTCCAGTTTGGTCATTCGGCGGTATGTACGCAGACAGTATGCAAATAACGATATATGCAGAGGCAAGGCATTCATCTGGCTCTTGAATGTGATGATGACCTGAATGCACGCATGACAACAACAACAACAAAAAAGGATGACCTGATCCTTCGTAGCGAGGGTTGCGGAGTGCGCTCGTGCTCTCTATGCGCACTTCACATGCGAGCCTGACGCTCAGATATACCGCTTGGCGTGTGTGTACAGTACCGCGGGGCTTGCTTGGCATTGCTTGCCCAACCAACAGTGCCGACTGACTGATTGATTGATTGATTGAGCTGTCCGTGCGTTGTGTGCATCCTGTAAAAATACCCAGAGGATGTTCAGAAAATAGAGAGATCAGAACGGATCTGACCCACCATTCGCCAACCTAAAAACAGCAGCTTTCTCGCTTGATCAGCGCTCACTCGGTCCAGGAATCTCGCGCATTTCTCACAGTCTCTCTCTCTATCACTTCCGGATTCCCCCCACGCCACCACTACTGCTGGTGCGTCTCCAGTATTCTTTACAGCTTGGTTGCCTCCATATATCCTCAGCAGCAAGTAGACAGGTATCACCGCAACCGACGGAAGGTGACGACGATGGTGACGGCGAACTGGGTGGTGCTGCCGCTGGCGCTCGCGGCGCTCGGCATGTCGCCGCTGCAACTCGCTGGTCGCAGCTCGAGTTTCGCGATGGCGATGATGGACCAGACCCCGTACCCGGCGTGTGCCGTGAACCACGACCCGGTCTACTACTGCTGCGAGTATCCGTCAGATGGTGGTGTGATCGAAAAGGAGCTCTTCACCAGGTTCAACAAGCCCCAGGGTGGCAAGCTCGCGAGTTTCTTTGAAGAAGGCTGGCACAAGGCGCGCCGCGTGAACTTCCCCACGTCCGAATTCTCGCCGGACTCGCCCGACTTCGACTACAACGACCCCGAGGCCGTCTGCCGCATCCAGCGCATCGTGTACAGCGACGGCTCGTCCAAGGACGAGCTCCAGTGCGGCGCCAAGACGCTCATCGACGACTCCCATGGCGGCACGATCGTCACGAACGCCTCGGTTGCAGAGAACGCGCAGGACGCGACCGTGTTCTGGACCTCGCGCATGAACCTGCGCAACAACAACGCGTCGTTCCCCATCGGCGCCAAATGCTCGAGCCTCATGACGCTGCCCGGGGGTAAAGTTGACGAGGCGGCCAAGAGCGCCTGTGTAGCGCAGACGAGCACGACCAAGCCGCGCTTCTCGAGCTTCAAAGAGGCGCCGATCGTCATCGTATTTGTCATCTACGCGGTGTTTGCCGCGCTCATGCTGCTCTGGTGGCCGCTGCGCTCGGCGCTCGCGATGCTCTGGGCTGCGTCCGCATTGCACAACGGCGGCCACCAGCCGCACGTGCACAACTCGCGCTCGATGCGGTCAGGCGGCAATGGCGGACATGGTGGTGGAAATGGCACACGCGCGCACAAAGACTACCAGACCCAGCTGCAGAACGCCAAGTACGTGGACGAGCCCAACTTGCTCGCGATCCCGATGCTCACGCAGCGCAGCTCGGACGCGGAGCTGCGCGCGGCGGCCGAGTCGATCGAGCAGACTGGATACCAAGACGCCAAGGCGGGCAAGTTCATGCTGGCGTACTTTGTGTTCGCGACGCTCATGCTGTTTCCGGTCATGATCGTCCTCACGATGGACAACAACGGCCACTTCTCCCCCGGGCTCTTCGACCCGGTCAAGGTGCTGATCATCGTGTACATCGTCTGCTGGGTATTCACGGCGCTCTGGCTGTCGCTCGTGGTCGTGTTCATCGACCGCATGCGCAACTTCTTCCGCGTGCAGCAGCCGCTTGACCGCTGCCAGTACGTGCATCTGTTCAACCCCGAGGCATCCGAGATCCTCATGTCGGACCGCTCGGGCATCTCCGCGATGATCCGCAGGGTCCAGTCGTTCGTGCTCCCGCGCACGCGCCAGGGCTATGAGGAGACACTGCAGGTGCAATTTACGGAGGACGGCCACCGGTACGTCGAGTTCCAGCACCTGCGCTACATCTACGACGAGCTCTACGGTAAATTCATGCCCGGCTCGCTGCCCTTTCCCGAGACGTTCGCACAGATCCTCGAGCAGCGCGAGGGGCTCCACGAGGCCGAGTACACGCGCCGCACGGCGATCGTGGGCCACAACACGATCGAGGTGCCCATGCCGTCGTGGAAGAAGTCGGTCACGGCCGAAGTGTTCCAGTTCTTCTACGTCTACCAGCTCATGTGCTACTACATCTGGTTCTTCACGGGCTACTGGGAGGTCGCGGTTGTCAACCTCGTGATCATCGTGGCCGTCATGGCGATCAACATCATCTCCAAGCGGCGGCTGCTCGCGGCCGTGCTCCAGATGACGCGCACCCACGGCGGCGTCGCCGTGCAGCGCGACGGCGTGTGGCAGACGATCAAGGCGAGCCAGGTGATCCCGGGTGACCTCGTGCGCGTGGCCGAGAACTGGGACGTGCCGTGCGACCTCGTGCTCATCAAGGGCAACGTGCTCTGCGACGAGTCGGCGCTCACAGGCGAGTCCATGCCCGTGCAGAAGTTCGCAATCCCGACCAACAGCCGCGACGCGTACGACCCGGAGGACCAGGGCGGCAAGAAGTACACGATCTTCGCCGGCGCCAAGACGCTCTTCTCCGGCAAGCGCAGCCTCACGGACGACCAGAAGAACGACGAGATCCTCGCGATCGTGCACGCCACCGGCGCGCACACAGTCCGCGGACAGCTCATCCAGTCAATCCTGTACCCGGCCAAGGTGCGCTTCAAATATAACGAGCACCTCAAGGCGTTCATCGTGTTCCTGATCGTGCTTGGTGTGATCGCGGCGTCGATCGCCATGAACTTCCTCATGCACAACGTCGGGCTCAGCAATACACTCTTCGCGTTCGCGTACGGCATGTTCATGATGTCGGCCGTAGTGAACCCGCTGATCCCCGTCGTGGTCACGATCGGCCAGGTGAACGGCACGCGGCGGCTGCAGGAGTGCGGTGTCTTCTGCCTGAACCCGGAGCGCATCGCGCTCTGCGGCAAAGTGCGCGTGTTCGCGTTCGACAAGACCGGCACGATCACGAAAGAAGGCCTGGACTTCCGCGGGTGCTTGCCCGTGGAGCCCAAGCGCAGCAGCAGCGCCCGGAGCTCCAGCGTGAGGGGCTCCAGCGTTGGCGCTACTGGCACTGCTGGCGGGAGAAACTCGCGGCGCTCCAAGCAAGCGGACGCGGAGCCAGTGGTGGAGTCCACCGTGATGTTTGCGCCGGAGCTCGATGACATGGCGAGTGCGGAGTTGAACCAGATGATCAAATTCGCGCTCGCGTCCTGCCACGCGATCGGGTACATGGAGGACAAGCTCGTGGGCAACGAGGTGGAGGTACGCATGTTCCACAGCACGCACTGGAAGCTGATCGAGGAGGAGGTGCTGGACGAGCGCGGCCAGGAGGAGCTGCGCACGATCGTCGAGTCGCCCGACGGCAAGTACGCGCTGGAGCTGGTCAAGCGCTTCGAGTTCGACCACCACCGCATGTGCATGAGCGTGATCGTGCAGGACCTGCAGACGAACCGCCGCTTCGCGTTCTGTAAAGGCGCGTACGAGAAGATCGAGGAGATCGCGCTGCCGGCCAGTGTGCCCAGCGACTACGCGGCGCGTGCTGAGAAGCTCGCGCGCGACGGTTGCTACGTGCTGGGCGTCGCGTTCAAGGAGATTACGCCGACCAATGTTACTAGCACTACTGGGACTGCAGGTGGTGCTGATACGGGCGCGTCCTCCTCCGAGTCCTTTGAAGCGGACAAGCAGCTCACGCGCGACGACGTGGAGAGCGACCTGCAGCTGCTGGGGCTCATCCTCTTCCAGAACGACCTGAAGGACGACTCGGCGCAGGCGCTCAGCACGCTCAAGCAGGGCGGCATCCGCGCCGTGATGATCACGGGCGACAACGCCATGACGGGCTGCTACATCGCGCGCGAGTCCGGCATGGTGCCCAGCGGCGCGCGCGTGATCCTCGGCGACATCCTCGCGATCAACAAGCAGGGCGGCAAGGCGCTCGTGTGGAAGGACATCGACACGCTCGAGATCCTCTCGAACAAGGACATCCACAAGATGCTCGATGGCAGCGTAGACGGCGGGTTTGACACTGGCGGCGTGGAGCTCGCGGTCACGGGGCCGGCGTTCAATTACCTGGGCAAGATGGGCGAGCTGGGCAAGCTACTCTTCCACATCCGCATCTTCTCGCGCATGACGCCCGTGGAGAAGGCGGACTGCGTGGCCGAGATGATGACCGCCGGCGCCGTCACGGGCATGTGCGGCGACGGCGGCAACGACTGCGGCGCGCTGCGCATCGCGCACGTCGGCGTGGCGCTCAGCGACTCGGAGGCGTCAGTCGTGTCGCCGTTCACGAGCCAGCAGAAGTCCATCGCCGCGGTCGTGGACGTCTGCCGCGAGGGTCGCTGCACGCTCGCGACCACGTTCGGCAACGTCAAGTTCCTCATCATCTACGGGTTCATCGGCTGCGGCCTGCGCCTCATCATGTACAACAACTCGGTCTTCGTGTCGCGCTACTCGTTCATCTTCGACGACGGCTTCATCCTCGTGGGGCTCTCGTACGCCGTGACGCTCGCCAAGCCGGCCAAGACACTCGGCGCCGAGCGCCCCACGTCGAGCCTCGTCGGCGCCACCACGCTGCTTTCGATCTTCGGCCAGGAGGCCATCCACGTGCTCTTCCTCTACATGAGCGTGCACACGCTCATGAGCCAGAGTTGGTACTGCCCATTCAACCCGGAGGATGTGGACCTGTCGAAGGGCTGGCTGCTCGAGGGCAACCCGCTCAGCTCCACGCTCTTCCTCGTCGTCTCGCCGCAGTACATGATCAGCGCCGTGTCCTTCGGCTTCGGCGCCACGTTTCACCAGCCCGTGTACCGCAACGTGGTCCTCATCGGCTACTTCTGCGCGCTCTTCGGCTTCGTGCTCTACCTGGCGCTGGGCACGCCGAGCGTCGTGACCGAGACGTTCCGCATCGCCACGTCCACGAACGTCGTGGGGCTGCCGGACATCCCGCTGCCCGCGTCCTTCCAGCGTCGGCTCGTGCTGCTCATGGTGCTCGACATGCTCGCGGTGCTGGTGTTCGAGTTCCTCGTGGTTGCTGGCCCCATCCGCAAGTTCTTCCGCCAGCGCATGCACAAGGACCAGCTGCAGCTGCGGCTCTAAGGTATGCGCAGTGATCTACAGCTCTTTAGGATCTCTTCGAACTGAAGAATAGAAGCAAAAGTACTATCGAAAATCGTCAAACTACTATTATACATACTCATCTAGGCATAGTAGTATACTAATAAGTAGGGCTTTTCATAATACTATTGCTATATTATTATAGTACATCCACGTGAGTTGATAGTAATATTTCATTACTATCGGATGACTGTTCTTGTGTGTGCAAAGTGAGACGCAGATGCTGACCGTAATAAGCCCAGGTAATTCACAGTCTGCTGCTAGCCAAAGATTCGCCATCCCCTTGACGGGATAGAGCGAAGCATTGCTGCAAATAGAACGCTATGACAAGCCAAACATCCAATGTATTTTTGCCAGAGTGTTTGGAATGGATGTGGCCCACATCAGCGCTGTTGTGGTCACTTTTCTCAAAGCAGAGAACTAATGATAGGAGTGTGCTTTTGTTGATAGTCCGCACCACTAAAGGCAACCCGATTATTGTATTCGTAGCGAGGTCAAGCCTAGGCGTGTTTTTAGCTGTGATGAATCATATCGTCTATCACGAGGTGTCTAGGTACCTTTGACACCTAGCAACGGTAAACGCAACGACCTGCTCGGTCGCAGAGTATTAGTGCATAAGTAGGCAGTCACAAGTTTGGAGATAGCACATTGCTATATTTACGATGTAGGCACTCAAATCGAGAGGATGGTTAAACGCCCACTGTAGGTGGCACACACCAACAACGATACCTCTTAGGCGACGTCTGCATTGCCGGCAAAATGAATCACATAAGCTAACTTTTGGAATCTTTGCTTCAATTTGCTGGTCAGTTTGACTCCATCAGCCGCACACGTGAGCGCTCTGTGTATGTGTGGGTATCTGGGTGGGTGTGGGTAGCTCGCATGATGGATACAAGTAGTCTTCTTGTTGCATCATATAAATGTGCTAGGAAGAGTTGAAATACGTGCCTCAAACTTGTAATGAATAAAAAAAACATATAGGTCGTTGCATACGTCTGTTTGGGAATAATATCATTTCTAATTGCATGGCTTGGCTAAATGTCCATGCGCCATGTATCGTTAGGCAAATGCACAGCTTCATATATACATTGTATCAGGGAGCGAAGGTGGGAGACTCAAAATCACTTTCCAGCTATGCATGTACGCGCTATTCATGTGTGGAGGTCCAACTGTAGTATTACAAGTTGTATCATTTGTATGAATTCAAAGAATCACTGTCAAAAGTGATTGCATCTATAAGCTTATAAATGATGCAGGATACCTCATTTGATGTGGTCCACATGATCTCTCAAAGGTCCATGCACTTTGTCTGCATACTCCAGTGAGCTCGTACTCCAGTGAGCTCTCCAGAGCACATGCAATCCGCCAGCTGCAGACAGAAACCCAGCAAGCTCCATTCGCCACACGTCATGATGACCGAGCTGTAATGCTGTGTAATGGTGGCTGTGGCGGACCTTCCGGAACCAGCTGGCCCTCCACAAAAATGTGATCCCCAACAGTATAAGCAAGATAGCAAGCCAATCACCAAACGTCCAGTGCTTTGTGTGTGTGTATGTAACTTGCTTGCAGCACTTCATGCTGAAGTACTGCAAGCTGAAGTGCTGGCATGTCTTGATGAAACCGTCAAAAGAGCAAGTTGTTGTGTGATGAAACTGTCACAAATCTCGCTGGATTGAATTGAAATTGAAAATTGAAAACGGCAATAGGAGACAGAGGAGACGTGTTTGGGTTTCTGAGCAATGCATGAATAATGCAACCTTATACCCTGCAGATAATACACAACTCAATTTACGCCTTCGATGCGAGGGATTGCGGTGACTTGAATCCTGGGCGAGATGTCTGATAAAACTCCATACAAACTCTCATACATTTTGCTAAAATGTCGCGCCAAAATGTCTGATTTCACGATCTGTCGAGTGATGATTCCGCGCGCGTTCGGGGTCAGTTGCTCTTGCTCGACGGGACCAAATGGAATCCAGACCGGGCATCTATCGGCACATTGTCATGTCATGCATGCTGAAGCGAGCGAGTCAAAACAAAAGATCGCAAGTTGCTGTTGCTCAAAAATGTTTGTTTGGCTGCCTTGTTTGCTTATTTGTTGATGTTTGATCTTTGTGATTGCTTTGTGCGCATTGTTTGCTTTGCTGTTCCTCTTTTTGCAGCTCGTTGAGGAGATACAGAGACGGAAGAGTGGGAGTGCACGTTCCACCCTGTTTGACCGCTTGCATCACTCTCCACCTCTCATTATGGGTATTGCATGGTTCCACTGGGTTACTCGTTCCATTTTGTCTTCTTCTGAGTAGGAAAGGAAATCACGCAAGCAGTACCTGATTTGTAGAGATTTATAAAGAGAGTGCACTTGCCCATCTCCAGAGGCAAGAAAACATCCAGATCAAGAAACAACTGAATCCAAACTGTTTGTTTGCTTTGCCTCATTTCGTGAGCTGTGCTCAAAAATAGAGCTGGATGAATGAATAAGTTTTTTTTCGAGTTACTGTATTTGATTGATGGAACTCAACAAAAAAACAAAAAACTATTATACCAGCAATCCCTGACATCATCCCTGCTCAACTCCATATTACTAAACCAGAAATTCACTATTTTATAGTATATTGGAAGAAACCCTCCTAAAAAAGAAAGAAAGGGGGGAAGAAGCGGAGAAAACGGCGACACACACGCACAGAGACAGGCCTGCTCAGCACTCTTCTGGATCTGCACGAGTTGCAAACCTTCACACGGCTCTCTATTGGATAAAAACAGACTTTAAAGCATCTGATTGGCTGTAAAAGCTGCCAGCTCGCCTAGTTATGCCTCCACTGTAACCCTCGGGGTAACCCTGACGTCGACGCATTGTCGGAATAATGTGTGGTCCCTTCCTTCGTCTGATTGGCAAGAAGCAAGAGGTCCGCTCTGCAACAACGAACGCATGAGCGAGAGAACCAACAACACGATCGCTTGACAGACAGACAGACCAGCACACGACACGCCGCCCTCCCAGAGAGAGAGAGAGAAGCCGGGACCGCCCGCCCGCCCGCCCGCCCGCAGAGAACTCAACGTCCGTCCGTTTGTTCGTTTGTCCCCCTCTGCCCGCTCAGCTCAGCTCACTGCCACCCTCCCCCTCTGCGGCTCGCTCGATCGATCGACACTCGACACGCACAAGTGGCTTCCGTGACATCCAAGAAGATCGCGTCCAGACGCGCACACACTCGCAAAGAGAGACTCACTAGTCATCCGTCCGTCCGTCCGTCCCCATAAGTTCCGCCCTCTCGTCCGTCCGTCCACCCCTCTCTTCCCCCTGCTCTGTGTGTGTGTGTGAGAGAGAGAGAGAGAGAGAGAGAGAGAGAGAGAACAGCTACAGTTGGAGAGCGAGCACAGACGTACTTGCTTGCTTGACTGTCCACGTGTCTGCTTGCTTGTTTGGTGAATGAGCAGAGCTTGCTGTGGCTAACAACATCCCCCCTCTGAATTGACCAAAAACAACGCGCACACGAAGAGCGCTTCTTTTTGCTGTTCTTCCAGAACTGAAAACAAACACCTATACGACAGAGCTACACCAGCAACAGCGATGGAGACAAAGTGGAGTCCTGCGCAGGATGCCGCAGTCGTTATGCCGCACAAAGTGGAGGCGTCGCCCCCGTCATCGACGCCTGGCAACTGGAAGCACGGCAGCCCCGAGCAGGACGACGCTAGCTACTCGTACCAGGCGCAGAACTTGTGCCGCTTCGTGCACACGCAGTGCGAGAAAGAGCTATTTACGACCGAATATTTAAGGTACGTACGTACCTACGCGCGCGCAGCAACTTGCTGTGTTGTGCATATCCACTATTGGCTCATGTGACTGACTGATAGTTGTTGTTTGCCTGTTTTGCTTGTTTTGCTGCACTTGTCGAGTACAGAAGCAACAAGGCAAGCGGCCATAAGGTAAGGCATCCTTTGCGCATTGTATTGCATTGCATGGCGTTGTTGTGTTCGTTGCATCACAAGCATTGCATTGTTGTTCAAGTTGCTAACAACATCTTGCGCAATCGCTACACAATGTATCTTGGTGCTTGTAAAATTGCTATTCCTTCTCCATTTTAGAACCTGCGTTGTTTCCCACACTGCTGCGGAGGCCACAACCCGAAGAGCTTCTGCGGCTCGGGGCTCGTGGTCGAATGCTTCCTGCCCAAGTGCCAGATCGTGCTCGGCCGCTTCGAGGAGGTGGCCAAGCAGAAGTCGAAACCATCATCCGCCAGCGCCACGACCCCTAGCAGCGGCAGCAGCAGCAGCAACGCGCCGCTCTCGGACGACGACAGCGTCGTGGCGATCGATGTGGGGTTCGAGTACTCGCGCAAGGAGCTGTTCGACGAGGTGAAAGTCCCGGACCAGCCCTTCGGCAAGTGGTTCCGCGGCACGATCATTCCCAAGGCGGCCGACCGCGCCTGCTTCCTCATCAACGGCAACCGCCAGTCGTGGCACTACGGCTGGCAGTCCTCGCGCCTGAACTGCAAGAACCTGCACGTGTTCAAGGTCTACTTCTTCAACCAGAGCGAGCAAAACCCTGGCGCGCTCACCTGTGTCGCTGAGCTGGCGTCTCCGGCGTTCCGCATTTCGTCGAGCCGTAAGGCGCGCAAGACGTTCCGATCACCCGTGATGTCACCTTCCGATAGCGTGGCAGAGAATAGCGACACAGGCGGTGTTGGCAAGACCCGCGTGCCCTCGATCGATGAGCTGCTGAGCAAGACGAAGCGCGATCTCAGCGGTGGTGGTAGCAGCGAGCGATTCCCGTCGCAGCAGCGACGAAGCCTCGTGGAGCCGCTGACGCTGCTGGAGCAGCCGCCCAAGTCGGAAGGAAACTCGTTCAACACGACGCGCATGGGGTACCCGACGCTGCAGCGCCACAGCATCGCGGTGTCGAGTCTCCACGCGGCTGCTGCTGCCGCTGCGGTCGCTGCTGCCGCGGACAACGACCACGCACGACGCGAGCGCAAGCGCCTCACGCGCTCGGCATCGCTCAAGAGCGACTACTTCACGAACGTCTCGTTCCCACCGATTCAGCAACACCAACAGCAGCAGCAACAGCAGCAACAACAGCAACAGCAACTCTCGCTTTCGGCAACGCATCCGCCACCACAGTACATTTACCAGCAGCAGCAGCAACAACAACAGATGCAGATGCAACAGCAGATGCAGCACCACATGCAGCAGCACCAGCAGCGTGTCGCGACGCCGACGCTGCCGAGTGTCGCGTACATGAATGGAAGCCGCATGCTCACGGCGCGACGCTCGTCGTTAGCTGCGCTGCCGATGCCGTCGCCAGCACCGATGCCTCCCGTGCACACGCGCGGTGGCGTTATGCCCGTGACGACGCCGATCGCAGACATGATGCAGCTGCGCCTCGAGAGTCCGCACCCACAGGACTCGTACCACCAGCAGCAACAGCAGCGCTCGTCGTTCACTTCCGCGTACGCGCCGTCGTCATCCTCATCTGCGATGCACCAGCACGCGTACTCGTCTGCCAAGCCCATGCCGTACCTGTCGAGACGCGACACCTGGTCGCACTCGAACCCGGCGCCAGTCTACTTTCCCATGATCCCCGCGAGCTCCCCAGAAGGTTACTTGAACCGTAAGCGCAATCGCTCGACAGACTCGGACAAGGGGCTTCTCGCGGCGATCCAGGCGTCCGAGGCGCTGTTGGCGTCTGCGCGTGGAGGAGCAGGGTCCCCTTCGAACGACGACTCGGGTAACGGAGCTCTTGGCTCAGTCGAAGAGACCGACACGGTGGATCTCCACCGCCGTGCGCGCGTGCTGCAGCTGGCGTTCACGATCCTCAAGCGCATTCATCGCTTTGAAGAAGTGTCGAAGGCGAACGCCAACCCAGCGGCCTCACCCTCGCAGCAGACGAAAGTGTACCGCCACTCGTTTGAAATGGTGATTCCAACGTCTTCTTCGCACGGGAAGCAGCAGCAACAGCAGCCTACTCTGGTGCAGATCCCACTGAGCAACCACCAGATCCTGCACCTGTGCTCGAGTCTCGTCTCAGTGTGCACGTCGCTGATGAACAGCGGCTTGCTGCTTGATATCCGCCAGCGGCTCGTCGAGTACGCGCAGGCGGGCATTGATCTCTACTCGGCGTACTCGCAGCTGGTGGATTTCATTGACGATGCCGTGCATGAGCAAGTGTGTCAGCTGCCAAAGCGTCGTACCGGCGGTGGGCAGCAGGACGACGCGGATCAGTGGGACCTCTACGACCTGCTCAAGAACGCCGAAGCGTGGCTGATCCAGGAGCCCTGGTGGTGCGCGACCGACGACGATGACGAGGCCTCGGGTGGCGGGGATGAAGACGGACCGCACTCGGACCTCCCGTACTACAACCACTTTGCAGACTACTACCAGGCGATCCAGTCGGCGATCCCGTCGCAGGGGGACCTGGAAGTCGCTGCGTCACTGCGCGATGCCGCGCTGAATGGCGTCCGCGGGCTCACGGGCGAGTGGCTGCGTCAGGGCAATCACGACGAGCTGAGCTCGCAGCGACCGAGGAGCACGGCGTCCTCGGCTTCGGCATCGGCGTCCCGCTCCTGGCTCTCGCGCCAGATCCACGACCACATGACCCAGCTGTTTCACATGACGGAGACTGCGACGACCATGACGCTCGCGCTGCCCAACAGCCTGATCTCGTCCGAGGCGGTGTTCCTCTTCGACCTCGACCGCCAGGAGCCGACGGTTGTGATCCCGCAGGACTACTTCCCGTTCGGCTGGTCTCGCAAGCGCCTCATGGTCGCGTACCGTGCCTGGCGCGTGCGCGGCATCGGCGACGAGAACGGTAGCGCGGTCGCGGTGCAGTTCATGCGCTGGCCAGACGATGTGTCCGACAACACGGACGACGAAGACGAAGATGATGACGACGATGACGACGACGACGATGAGCCCGAGGAAGAGCCGCTCGAGCGACGCAACGCGTCGGCGTCAGCGCTACTGCGCACGCGCGTGACGATCTACTTCTCCGTCTTCTCGCACAACCGCCTGCAGGTGCGCACGATCGTGGAAGGCAGCATGGCGTCCGCGTCGACGGTGGCTCCACTGTCGTCGTCGTCGTCGCGCCACCACCCGACTGAAGCCGACATGCTCCAGTATTTCAAGTCCCCGTCGTCCTGGGAGCTGATGTCGCAAGTGACGCAAGAGTACGAGCGCAAGAGCATCGTTGAAGACCTGTGAGGCTACAACTAGCCAACCAACCAACAACCAAATAGCAAATACCAACCAATACCGAGTATAAAAGAAAACAAGACTGAGAGAAAGGTGGCGTCTGCACTTGGTCGCCACCGCCTGTGTATGTTCGTATCTATGCGTGAGTGATTAAACCATATTAATTTCCCATAGAATATTTTCTTTCCTACCAACGTTCATCTTCGTTTGCTTACTGATTCTTTTCAAGCGACCTGCAGCTCCGCGTTGCGGTCTTCTCGTGTCATGAGCGTCTGCTCCTGCTGGGGTGATGTAGAGGTGGTGGTGGTAGGTGCACTCCTCACTGCCTCTGACTTGACACTGGTTGCCTCCGTTTCTGTTGAGGGTTGCGCCGATCCAGTTGCCGCTGATTGAGGCTGAGCTTCGGGGACTCCATTGACTCCAGCAGTAGCATTCGATGCTGCTTCCTTTGCCGCGGCCGCTGCTTTGGCTGCCGCTTCAGCCGCCTCCAGCAGCTTCTGCTCCTGCTTCTGCTTCTTGTCCTGAAGCTTCTTTTCCACGCGCTTCTGGGTCTGCACGTCCTGCAGCTTCTTGATCTTGCCGTTGAAGTTGTCTAGCACTTTGGCGTACGTGGTGAACCCCAAGTTCTCCATGCCCTGCACCACGTGGCTCCCGAGTAACGACGCCGTCTTCTTCTTATCCATCGCACAGTGGTCCTTCGCTTCACTTGTTAGGTACAGAATGAACTCGGTCACGCATTCCTGCATGAACACGACCGCGTCATCGTCAATCTTGATCGGTGGGAGACTGCTGTCGTGGAGTAAGTTTCTCTGCACCAGCTCCTTCCGTTTCTGGAGCGCTAATGCCGATAGTGACACAGACGAAGTGAAACTGGTTTTTGATTCCTCTTCCTCCCCAGTCTTTGTCTCCTCATCACCTTCGTTAGGTTCACCAGTGTTTGTTGCTGCGTCTGCCGGCTTTTTCTCCTCAGCATCATTCTCTTTGTCACCTTGAGCGTCTCGAGCCGTCGTCGTCGTAGTGTCGGTCTTCAACGCTGCATCCACAGGTCGATTCCCACTGCTGCCTTTGTTTGCAATTGTTGTTGCTACTGTCTTCTGAACTGAGTCGTCTGGGAGTACCCGCCGCATCACCTTCGCAATCGATTTCACGGGAATGTAGAATTTGTCTTCGCCCTCTTCCTGGGTGACAGTACAACTTCTCGATGTCAGATCAACTTCGTACAGCTGCTGGACCACGCGAGGCGAGAGTGGCGGGGGTGGCGCAGAAGGTGGAGCAACAGATGTGCTCTTTGGCTGAGAGGTCGCCGCTTTCGCCGCTGGCTTGGTGGTAGAAGCTGGCGCACTGGCTGTAGAAGTAGTTGCAGCAGTTGTTGTCAGGTGGGTGGCGGTAGCAGAAGCAGCAGTCGACTCTGAAGATACTGCAGTTCCTTGCGTGGATGAGTCTTTCTGTTTCGCACTCGTAGCCTTCTGTTTCGGATTGATCAGAGATAAGTCCACTAGCAGCGGCTGCTTCTTCTCGCCACCACCGGTGACACCTCCTTGTGAAGAAGAAGAAGAAGCCTTGGACGCCGCAGCAGCTCCTCCTGTTTTCGATTTGCCTTTCGGCTGCAGCATTTGCGCCTTCAGTGCAGCGTACGCGTGCTCTTTCGCTGCGAGTCGAATCGCGTTCGACTGTTCAGCTGAAGCCGCGCTTGCTGCTGTGGACGATGACGCAGACTCCTGGGTCTTCGCTGTCTGCTGGACGTTGATCGTCATGATCACCTGCGCGATCTTCTCGATGATGTACTCGCACTTGACCTGGATGTCCGAGGTCCACTGGTTCGCCTGCATGAGCGACGGTCGCTTCGCCAGCACGATCTCTCGAAAGTCGCGCTGCGCGAATTTCAAGAGCTCCACGTCAAAGCACCGGTGCACCCACGCGGTGACCTTGTCCAAGCTCGTGCGAATCTCGATCGTATTCGTGGCGCTGTTTAGTCGAATGAGCTCTCGCACGAGCGCCTCCATCTGGCTTTCAGGGGAGGATGTCGCTTTCTTGCGCTTCTTTGCTGGAGCTTGTGCACCTTCGCCAGGAGCAGGTGCTGCAGTTTTCTTGGCAGCAGCGGGTGCTTTCTTTTGTTGTTGTTGTTGTTGTTGCTGCTGCTGCTGCTGTTGTTGCTGAACCTGTTGTTGCTGTTGTCGTTCTTGGTGCTGTCTCTGGAGCAACCCTTGCAAAATCTGTTGCTGTCTCAGAATGTCGTGTTGCTGGATCAAAAGCTGCTCCTGTGCGGAAATCATCGGCGGATCGCGGCTGTGCATCATCGCGTGCGGCTGGTGCTCTCGCGCCTGTAGGACCCGCAAGCGCTCCTGTTCGGCAAGCAGTTGCTGTCGAATCGCGTCTTCAGACGTCACCATTTGCGTCCGCACCGCCGGACTCGCACTCGCGCTGACCGCTTGCTGCATCTTCTTGCTCTGCTCCATCTGGTACTGCTGCAAGCGAAGAAGTTGCTCTTGACGGACTCGCTGAAAGTCTTCGTACGCCTTTGTCGTCGATGAGTCCATCGTCGTCCCTGGGATGATTGGCGCAGGGATCAGTTCGGCAGATGGAGTGGGAGCAGCAGCGACACTAGCAGCACGTGGAGCTGCTCCATACACAACAGCGCCTCCTACAGGAATCTGCTGCTGTTGCTGGTGGTGCCCAGGAGTCGCGGGCGACGGCAGCGGGGTCATCGAAATTCCCGACTGCATCTCGAGATCGCGCATCATGGCCTTGTACAACTGGATTTGGTGTTCCGCGAGCGACTGATTCAGCTCTTTCTCCTCTTTTCGGATAATCGCCTGGCGCATATGCTGAGCTGCTGTCACCTGGGCACTGGCAACAGGGGACGGCGAGCTACTACTACCGACACTGCCGCCATGCAGCTGCTTTTGCTGGATGCGCTCGTGCAGCTTCTGCTGGATGTGCTGCATGCGGTCCTGACGCTCGGCCTGCTCCTGGAGCTTCAGATGCGCCTGCTGCCGCGCCTGCCACTGCTGCTGCTGAAGCTCGTGCTGCTTCTGCAGCTGCTCGAGCTTGCGACGGTACGCGTCCTGCTGCTGCGCGAGCGACTGCAGCGAAGCCGCATCCGTCGGCACTACGCCACCAGCACCAACAGCAGCACCGCTAACTACCACAGGAGCAGCAGTGGTGCCAGCAGTGCTGCTGGCTATGCTGTCCACGCTGGTGTGGTGGGAATGCGCGCCGAACGCCGCTTGGACCTGCTCCTCGTCCACTTTCTGCTCGTTCAGCGGCACTGGCACAGGCACCACCACCGCCTCTGCTACTGCTGCTGCTGCGACTGGCGTGGGTGCAGGTACAGGTGGGGTTGTCGCGCCCGCTCTCCCTCGGGGGCTGGTGCGCTTGGAGCCGCGCGCCGCCGCCGTCGGCGACTTCTTCTTGGCGTCGCCCATGTACAGGTCTACAGAGAGAGAGAGAGAGGACAATGAGGGGGACGAGAGAATGGATGCGCTTGACGTCCGTTAGACAGAGAGATGTGGGGTAATGTCGTGGGGTTTGCGTACTGTGTCGTTGAAGTCGTTGATGGGAAGGCTGCCTGTGATCGAGCGAAATCTCAAACAGCAAGTGGTTCGCATCCGGACCTGAGCCAGTCGCTGTTTGAGCTAGAATTCTCACCATTTCCGACACTTAAGCTATTGTGAATTCCCAGCGAAATTTTGGTGAGAATTCACAACACTGTTTGTGATTGGCTAAATGTCGGTAGTCTTTTATAAGCGTCAGTAGTTATAAGCAACGGTATACGCACATAAAATTAGAAAACTTTAGATTGCTCCCATTTTTGGGCAAAGTTTAAAAAAAACGGCCCTACTCCAATAAAGTTCTGCTGTGGACCCATTTTGGATTTTCATACAAAATGCTTTCTGTGGGAAAAAATGTTTTTTTTTATAATCACTTATTAGGAAATCTCTTCAAAAATTTACCCCTGTGACTCCTCTCAAATCTGGCAGCAAATAAGAGAGGATTGTGCTCGTCCTGGTGACGAAACGACACGAAAATCAAATGCGACCTTAGTTGCCTTTTTGACTTTGCCAAAGCCTTTTTTTGCGTGAAGGTGAGAGGAAGGATGCAGGATACGCGCAGTAATAGTTCGTCCACGAGTCTGCTCTTCCTCGAGCTCCAAAAGCTACTGCTCCAGATTCAGCGGCGCGACGCTCACTTCAGCAGCGCTGGTGGCGGAGGTTCGTCGCCTTCGTTTCACCTCCAGTGGCTCGAGCATCCGTCAGTGGCGCGAGAACTGGACAAGTGGTGGTCAGCTACCCCAGCGTATCTACTGCATTCGAGCCGACAGCGAATTGAGCCTGATCGCAATCCACTAGCAGCGCTCAAAGAAGGCTACGAACGCTTCTACCAGCAGCTCGCGCGGAGTTGGCCGAACGTTAGTATCCCAAACCAGGAGCGCTGCGCCGTTTACGCCGGAGGATACTTTGAAAGCCATGACGACAGATTTCCAAACTGACACGCGCAACTCTCCTACCTCACTGAGCGGTGAAGAGCGATTCAAACGATCCATTCTAGCGCTCGCGACAGCTTCTTCTGCTGTAGGAAACCCAGCTCAATCGGCAGTCAATCGTAATTCGCCTCCATGAGCTCTACGAGGCGACTAATGCAGACACCCGAGCAGAAGCGTCCGAATCTAAAACTACTAGTCCAGGTGAAGTGACGCTGTCGCCACAGTGGAAGGCAAAGCATCGCAGCTGGTCGAACAGCGAGCGCTCACTAATACGACAATCCGCCACCAACAACATCGCCAGGAAGAGCAGCACACTCAGGAAAGTGGACAAAGTGGGCAAAGTACTGGAGCCAGAGAAGAAAACGAGAGCGTTGCACTCAGCGTCTGCGATTCTCCCCCCTTCGAGCCCCTCAGCAATACTCGGCTCGCTCGGAAAGAGAAAGAAAAGCACGTGACACCTTCCAAAGTAGCACACGGACTCCAGTTTGACTCTGTCGGCTGCAGAGTCGCTGAGCGATGCTGGGGACAACAACCCTGGAATCACAGCCAACCTTGCGCTGCGTATGGAGAAGCAAAGTTCCGCGAGGAAGATGCGCCAGAGCAGCAAGATCAAGATCACGGCTGGGGTTGGTCTCAGCGCAACTCTGTTGAAGCGGCTCTCCACTGCGCGACTTGTGCGCACGCCATCGGGGATCTCGCAGCTTGACAGTAGTGATCTCAGTGCTGCTGGTAACAACTTAGGCAACCAACTGTCGCCCTTGTCGCTTCACGACAGAGACAACTCGAGCCACTTTTTCTCGATCGAGACGCGACTGGAGCTCAAGAAGCGCTTGGTCGCTCTTCAAAAGCAGCTGAGCGAGCTGCTAGTGCAGACAAAGTTGGTGCAGATGAAGTGTTTCGTGAATGACTCGAAACCGCACACCGGACCAGAGAGTTCACACCGCGTAGCTTCAAAAGAGGCGCTGAGCGCAGCGAACGAGCTCGTCACGAAAGGCAAGCTGCTTATGACGAAGCTGCACAACGCGTTCACGAAAGCCACGTCGACGTCCAACTACCCCATCAAAGAGTACCAGGACCTCGTTGAGAGCGTGGAGGTCAACTTTCGCAGCTTCCAGGAGCTTGTTGGAACCATCGCCTACCATTCGTTCCCTCTCGCCCCAGCGCTCTACCATGGCTCTCAGGAAATGTCGCCACGTCTCCACAAAGAGCTTAAATCTTCAATTTCTGAGCCGACTCTGAAGCCAGCAGTATCGCATCCCGTCAGCTTTGATCTCCCGTCCATGAAGAGCTACTGCGCGAAAGTGGCCCGCCGTATTCCTCGTACCTGGTCAAGAAGTAAGTAGCAATACCAACAATACCAACAATCCCAGTCCAAGCACAACCGATACAGCGCGCATCAAGCAAACACACGTGGTTTTTCAAAAGAGTTGATAGAGATAGTAGAGATACACTAATAAAAAGAGAGCACAGCGGCATCACGAACCTACTTTGAAGATGAAGAAAAAAGAGATGCGAAAAACAAACAAGGTGCACCCGCATTTACCTTGCTGCTATTAACCCGATCGGCACGCAGTCAGCAGCTGCTGATACGTGGTCTCCAGGAGCTGTCGCTTCGCTTGGGCCAGCTTGTGCATCTCCTGTGTGTTCCGCTGCAACGTTTCAAACACGAACTGCGAGCGAGTCGGGTCCAGCGTGTCCACTTTCTCGGCGAGATCACGGCGATGCTGCTGCAGCTCTTCGTGCTTGAAGCTATACGTCTGGGAAGTGCCCGACGAAGAGAACCCGTTCGAAAGCGGGGAACCAAACCCATTTTGCGACGAAGTGGAAGACGACGACCCGGTTGCCGGAGAAAGCTTTTGCAGCACCTCCTCACGCGCACGGACGCGACCGAACGCATCTTCGATCGCCCCCAGCTCCAGCGTTTGCATGCGAACGATCTCCAGGAGGGCGTACTCCATGCAATCCGCATCGTTCTTGGTCTTCAATGAGATCGAGCTGAACGCCTCGGACGCACGCGCATCAAACAACGGCTTTTCAAAGCACGGCACCTCTTCCTCCTCTTGCTTCATTCGCATCGCATCATTTCGGCGATCCACTGACGTGGCCAGCAGCTCATGGCGGCGTCTCGCATACGACTGGTCCAACGTATTCATCTGGTCCATGAGCTCACACAAGCGGTGCAAGTGCTGCGATTGGTGACGCTCCACACGAGACAAGTGGCTCCCTTTCTGCGCAGTTGACTGATAGGATCGGGCAATGTCAATGTATTTCCGACGCTTTTCAATTCGTTTCGCCTGAGCCTCGTCGTTCAGCCCATCGCCAGAGAGCAAACTGTCCGAGAGTTGTGGACCACTGTCCACATCAGCAGAGGACGCAGCAGCGCTCGATCCGTTCGATGTCTTCGTGCCCATCGACGTCAGCGCTGACCCGGTGGACGTCACCAGTTTTGCGGCACTCGAAGTAATCGCTGACACCGCACCCCACGCCGCCCAGGCACTCGACTGCACCACAGGAGCTGCAGTTTTCACCGGAGCAGGCGCGGCCACTGGCGTCTGACTCTCCATCGATTCATTCTCCTCAAGCAACTCGTCTTCAAGCAAATCTCCGTTCACAGTGGACACCTTGCGGAGCGTCTCCAGCTCTTCTGTCGTCGATAGAAGGAACGCGCGGACTTCCTCGGTAACTGCCAGCAGTGGGTGGCGCAGCACTTCGCGAACAAAAGCTTGAAGCAGACGCATGCGCTCACCAACAAACTCTTTCTCCTTGTTGAAGAACAGTTGTTTCCCAGGCACGCACGGCACAAGCTCGAATGGGAACTTGCGGGTCAATTCACGGTGCAGCCACACGAAATCACTGTAGCGACGGTACACTTTCACGGACGCGCTTGGTTCGGCCACTTGGCGCATCATTGTCCACGTCTTCGCAGCCTGGTACGGATCGATGCTCTCCAAGGCATCGCTGGCAATGCTGATCACAGCGTATCGAGTGTACGGAAGCAACCACGATCCAACGATCGTGGGCTCGTTCACCAGCACCACAAGGTTCTTCGGATCATGGCGTCCTGAGTGGAGCGACAACTGGGCACGCACGCGATCCACCTGTTGCTGGAGCTGCTCGGCTTTCGAGTGCAGTTCCGCAGCGACTGCAGCAGCACTAGAAGCGTCATTCTGGACACGCTCCAGTTGCATGGCTTCAACCTGGAGCTGGTGTTTGAGCTGCTCAGTTTCTTGCTGCAGCTCTTCTGCGCGCTGGGAAGCCAGGATCGCCTTCTGTCGCGCTTCTTCCGCCATATCTTGCGCCTGCTTCTTTTCCTGCTCGTTCATCTGCACTTGGCGCGCGAGAAAGTGCGCGCGCTGGGACGCCTGCACCGACTCGCGCTCGGCGATCTTCGCGTGCTCCTGGGCTTCTCGCGCGAGCTGCTCCTTCTCCCACACCCGCGTCGCCCAGAGCTCTTTCAAGTGGCGCAGCTGCAGCTGCGTCTGGCTCTCGATCTCGTGGCGGACGCGAAGGAGCTCGAAGTTCTTGGGCAAGCTGCGCGCACCTTCGCGGCTGTCAAAGGTCGTGGTGCGGCGGCACGTCGGGCAGTCCATCGCTGCGATGTCGTCCCCGATGCTGTTGCTGCTCAGCACGGTGTTCGACTCGACGCTCGCCCAGTCGTCCAAGCAGCTCTGCATATTATACACAGTCGAAAACAAACGTCCCCAGCGTCCATCAGTATGCGATCAACGTAGGATAACGCAATGTACAATAGATAGATCCAAGAGCGAACATGAACCCACACAAAATACACACACAGAACCATATTATAAACACACACACCACATACCTGGCAGAACGTGTGGCCGCACGAGAGCAGCCGCGGGATGTGGTCCTGCTCGTCCTCGCCGTAAGGCTCGTTGCAGAGCTCGCACTCGACGCTCGCCTGCACCATCTCGCGCCACGCCTGCAGCGAGCGCTCCTCGTCGGAAGCCGAGAGCTGCTGCTGCTGATGAAGTTGCTGGTGGTGCTGCATCATGTGGTGCGGCATCACGGAAGCCGACAACGGTGGCGCCTGCATCGCTAATCACACACTCGCAGAGAAAGAGAGAGAGAGAGAGGAAGAGAGCGCGCGTGCTTCGTCGTTGTCGTCGCGTTCTTTGGCTTCTTTGTTCTTCGAGTTGCTTGATGATGATAAAATGGCGCAAGTGTTACTTCAGCTCCGACTGAAGTGGCAGGACGCTGAAGTAAACTGACTGGTTGCATCTTTCCTTTTCTCTGCTGTTTCTTTCAAAAGCAGTTTTTATCTGTATCAAAAATGGATAGATTACGAATAGAGAAATTCATTTTACTCATCTTCTTTGATATTGTTTTTTTCTGATCTTGAATGAGAGCACCAAAGTTGAAGCCAACTTCAACGTGATCCCACACACCACCTACTGCTCTGGGATCGAGGGCGACATGGGCTTGAAGTTGTAGGCCGTGGAGAGGATGCGGATGCACTCATGCACGTCGATGCACTCGGTGTTGTTCGGGTCGAGCGCGCTCAGGATGTCGTCCACGAAGCAGCTCACCTCGTGCTGGTTGCACTCGGGCAGGTGCGCGCACGCGTTCTCCAGGATACGCTGCATCTTGGTGCGGAACACGATCACGGGGATGTCCTGCTCATTCGGGAACAGACATTGCACAAAATGACACAAGTGTGGACAGTATAAGCGAACATGCGCCATGCGCGGTGTGTGTATGTGTGTGGCTTCGCATTGCACAAAGTACACAGGGACGTACGTGGAAGGCCGCGAGCAGCTCGTTCTCCTCGTGCGGAGGCTTCACGAGCAGTCGGCGTCCGCGATCAGCAAGTACTCGTCCAGTCCCTTGTCCGCCACGGAGATGCCCAGCAGCGTGAGTCCCTGTGCACTCAGAGCTTGGCTATGAGTCGGCACTCTACTAGCAGCAGATAGTTGAGTTTCTACGCAGTCACACGCGCGTACCTCATGCAACTTGGAGCGCAGGATAATCTCGAGGTGGTCAGCTGTGTTGCACACGCGTACACACACGAGCGTTAGACCAATCGCCATAGAGACGACTGTGACGCGCAAACCCTGCCTATCACGGACGCACTGTCGATCTGCGAGAAGATGTGCGTGAAGAAGTGGATGTCGTCCTCGGAGATGGTCCGAGATGAGCTCCATCTGCTCCGTCTTCTCCGGGTCTAGGTTCAGCTTCCGTACCGCCACTTCCGTCAGCAAGCGCGAGCGCCGCAGGCGGGACGTCGTCAGGCGCGTGCGCTTGCGTCTCGACGAGTGGATCGACGTCGTGCGAGAGTACACCGTGGTGAGAAATGAAGCTGGAATAAGTGCAGGCGCTCGAAAGGGCAATGATGGCTTCTCTCAAGTCCGTTTGATGGAAAACGCGGTGTGGTGGCTCGAGAAGGTGGTTGCATTATAGTTCATTTTGGCAACTAGGGATGTATTTTTGAAACCTCAACACAGTCACAGCTCCTCAGAAAATCTCTCAACCACAAACTAACCACAACGGAGAACGTAGCTACTAACTATGTGGCTGCAGCAAGAGCCTCCCAAACAGGGCTCGAGGTACTTGGTATCCCACGAGCGAGACGCAGTTAGCTTCCATAGGGCCAGATGGGAATGGAGATACTTGGTTGGGTTTCGATACCATGAGGACGCCGATGAGCGGAAGCTGGAGTCTGAAGGCTCGATTGGAAGCTTGAGCTGTTCAGAGAAAGATCGGAAGTGAGGCTGACTTCGCTCTGGCTGAGGAATACAGCAACAACACACACTACTAGCGGTCGCAGACATGTCGGAGCACTCAACTGTCCGAACAGTGAACGCGTGCATTCAAACCGCCAATCTGGGGAGGAAAAATGATGCTTCTTGATTTATCAAGTCTTCACTGTCAATTACGTGCGAAGCTATCCAAACAAGCAAACAAAAAAGTGATACTGATACTGTAGAGTCACTCACATTAGCACACAACCTCGATGATGAATCTCGCAAACGGCGTCTTCCCTCCCAAAGAACTCGCATTGCTGTCGGTACTCCCCGCCTTGCGTCGCAAAGCGACCATGTCCCACTTGTTCAGCTGAACGCGCGCCACGTTCGCCGTCTTGAATGGGATCGCGTCTCCATCTCCATTATCATCTGATGACACCGGCGGCTGGATCGAGCTTCTTCGGGATGAGGTTCCACCACCGACGAGAGCTGAACCTTGCTGCTGCTCACGAAACGCGGTGACGGCGTTGCCGTTGATCTCCAGATAGTACTTGGACTTGTCGTTCCCCTGCGGCTCGAGGTAGAGATTGAGCTCGTACTCGCCGCCCACGAGCGTCTCGATGCGCCGATTGTCGTCGAAGAGCGCGAAGCTCTGGGTCGTCGCTGCCGTCTGCGCTGATGCGTCACCTCCATTCTCCCCACTCTTTATAGGGTCAGGAAGGGCGCGATTCTCGCGAATCGTCCACTGAACGACCTGGTCTTCGTTCGCGAATGCGGTCGGCGGAGAGAACACGGACAAGAAGCCGCCTCCTTTCACGACGGGTGGTGGAGGTGGAGGAGGTGCAACTGCGACCACTACTGGTCTTGGCTCCTTCACAGTTCCATCTACAACCGTATGCTCCTCCAGCTCTGTTGCTCGCTTGACCTGCTTGCTAACGACCACAGGGACGGCTTCGTCATCTTGCATGGCTGGAACATCATCATCATCATCAGCTCGTCTCTTCTTGCTGCTCTTGGTCTCAGGCGTCCTTACGGCAGCTCCATTCTCGTGGTGCTGCTTGGTATCATTCATTGCATGAGGGTGAGTGCTACTCGGCCGCCCGCTATTTTTCGTGCCGCGCACCATGTACTTCTGCCACTTGGGCGTGTTTCGGAGGAACTCCCAGCACGGCAGCGACGTGAACGGCGAGCGCTTCGGGTGGCGCTCGGCATAGCGGAGCTGGGCTTCCCTGAGCACCTCTTCGTTCTCCTCATGCACCGACGCCACTCCCGTGTCAGCTGAGGTTCCATCTTCAGTATCATCACTTTCATCACCAACTCCCTTGCTCTTGTTCTCACTCAGCAGCTCCTGACGCACTTGGTCGACAATCTCTCCGAACGTCGCGATCGTCGCCTGCAGCGCCGACCAGCGCGACTGCAGCGACTGGTACGAGCGGACCACCGGGTCCTCTGACTTCGTGGTGCCTTCACCGTCATCATTGAACACGTCGCACAC
>JAADVN010000223.1:0-26219 GCA_023335535.1 Globisporangium spinosum
CTGGAAATACCGCTGCTTCTCAGCAAGTTCCCCATCGCGACGCTGCAGAACCTGTTTGACAAGTTCAATTATGTAAAGCTGCTCGACTGTGTCGTTGCCGGGCTCGACATGCTACCCAAGCGAGAGTTGCTCCGCCTTATTGACGCACTCAGTATCGCTGACAATCTCGTGATCAACATCTTTGTAGGAGCGCTGTTCACGTACGAGCGAGTCGAAGAGTTCACGGGGTTGTTCCTGATTTTCTCAGCACAAAGTCAGCTTCGCTTCCTCGATTTGCCGCACGCGACAATGACGAGCGACCTATCTATAGACGAAATAACCAATGACACAGCTGCATCTGATCCTGGTCCGGCTGGTGAAGAAGGAGCTTCAGTGACTGCTTCAGAGGAAGGGACTGACGAAGACTCCAATGCATGGCTCATGTTTGACTTGTTCCTGGATATGCGCTTCAACTCGTACAACGTGGCGATTCAGAAGTTGTCGGCATCACCAAATGCATTCGCGCGCAAGATGGTCACATCGGTTGCAAAGTACACCCCGGAGGAGCTGGCGATTTTAGAGGAAGGCATTGAGAGCATTTCCATCGACTGCCCCACGCGATTTCTGAAGATTTTCTCGGCTCTGCCGGCACCAGAAACTCGACAGATGCTGGTTAAGTGAGTCATGACGTTCCTGGAGACGAAGCCACGTCGATCTACGATGTTCTAATCTCTCATTTGGAAGCCGCGAAAGAAGGCGGCACCAAGTCCGATACGCACAAACTCACTAGCGTTGAGCTACCAACCAAAACCCTCAATTTGATCACGTCTTTGGCGCCCAAGGACAAGAAAGTGCTGTGTGCGGACGTTTTAGCGCGGCCGCCGCCACTATCATCTTCGCAGCAGCATCTACCGGGAGACGAAGCATTGACATCGACAGCGGACCTTGAAGCGAACGCTCACGCCCTCAGCAACAGTATCCTGCGGTACCTGTGCGATTGCACGATTGCCATCCACAAAGCCATCAAGCTGTTCCGAATCATCCCAGCGACGAAGTACGAAGGACCCATCTTCTTGTTGCGCACCCAGCGAATCTCGGAACAAGCCGCGCCCTCGAGACTGATGCTGAGTCTGCCTAGTGAAGCCAATTGTCGCCTGCTCGAAAAAGTGCATCTCTGCCCACAGACACGCTCGACCTCTTCTTCGAGTTGCTGCTGCTAATCCCCCAAATCAAGTACCGGCACTTCACGAAAATACTTATTTTGCCAAACGTATCGCCGAAGCAGCTCCTGAACTTTATCCAAGTTGCGGCGAGCCTGATGAACCAGGCTTCCAGTCGCGAGCTCGTCATCTTCACAGCTGAGCTACCTGTCATCACGCGCAACCTCTTCTTTGACATGCTGTCGAGTGATTCAGTGAAAGAAGTATTGGTGCGGATCGCCGCGCGCTCTTCGAAGCTCCCGTTGGAGCTTTTGCATCAGATGATTGTGCTGCTCCACCCAATGCCGTGGAGCACACGCTCTTCCTTCGTCAAGCAGATCCGCGCTTTAGAGAGCACAGATAACATCCAGGATCTCGTCGATGTCGCTCGGGACCTTGCGGCTAACGATCTCCAGGTTCTTGTGCTTCTGTTCAACATCCTCCAAGTGCCGGTCCGGATCTGCTTTATCACGCTCTTCATGCCGCTTTCACACCACGAGAAACATCTGGCACTTGGCAAGCTGAACACCTTGCCGAAAGACAAGCTCCAGTCCTACTGCACAGAAATCTGCGACCGCAAGCATCTATCAGCGGTAGACTCTGCATTCTTCCGAGTCTTTGGAGTACTGGACAGCACGTATCAGTTCACACTGCTCAGTTTGTTGCAAAAGGGGTCTTGTTGGTCGTTCATCTCGCTCCTCGCAGACTGCGCCACAAGAAATCCTGAGCCAAACCTCATCAACGGATTTGCGGCATCGCTTGGTCTGTTAACTCATGAGACAGAGTTCTTCGTGCTACGCAGCGTCGTGGAAGAAGCGCTCGCCAACTCCACTTCGCTGTACGAACTCGTGCTAGTGCTCTGCCATTTTCGAAATCCAGCCAAACTGCTCGAGTTCCTCAAATTCGTGCTTCACCTGAGCAAGTTCACGCGGTCGACAGTCTTGTTTCGTGTGCTCTCCAAGTACAAGCAAACGGTGTTTCTCTACGAAATGTGCCACATGTTGGATCTGGACGACGCGCTGTTTACACTCAAGCGACTCGACCGTCTTTGGCAGCGACGCCACGAAGATCTGGACAGCGCGTTGGAGATCCTGCCCAGCAGGTGAGCTTCTAGCGTATCTGCCTTATCGCTGGTCGAGCTTCACTGTGAACACACAGTCTCATAAATTGACCTCATTTCTTGTCGTGTGGTTCCTCGTAAAATCCCAGCTTCAGCATGAAAGGCGTCAAAATCAAAGACGAGTTCTGCAACGTCATCCTTGGATTTCATGGGTGAAGAGTGAGGGTGCAGGGGGATCCGAACGAAGTGCACCAAGAGAAATGCATCGTACCAAGAACAGCCCCGACCGCCAGCGACAGTGCCACGGGTATCAGCCAACCATCTCAGCGTGAAAACGACGGCTATCGCAATATCTTGTTCGTACCGTTGTCACGTCCAATATCACGCCCGGCAGTAGCACTCGAGCGCTATCTCCAACACGCACAATCGGAAGACTTTCTCCCACCGAAATGGAAGCAGCCGTTGTCATTGCGTGGGAACAACGATAGCAGAACTCAAGACGTTGAGGAAGCACCTAGTCTCGGATCCGCACGCCCCATCGCAATGGACGACGTTGCTACTCCTGCGCGGTACGAAGAAGCTCTTGATAGCTTTCAGCCGAAAGCAGCTTTTTTGAGTCCGGCAACGAGCCAGCGTCGAGTGAGCTGTTTGCTCTCACCGAGCCATGCGTTAGTTTACCGCTTCTCCCCGCCCCAGGGTCTGCAAACTCGTCAGCTCGCCGCACGATAGCTGACATCACCGAGTCTGAGAGCGAGGATGCTGAACCAAGCGAGCACATGTCGGAAAATAAAGACAGTCTTACCGCGGGATCTCTTGGAGCAATTCCTTCCAATCGAGAAGGCAAAGAGGGACCAAAAGTGTTGGCAGCGACGACACTGCCGCCTCTCGTCGCCCCGCACAACCAGCACCAAGAGTCTGTACAACAAGATAGCGCGCGACCCCGATCATCGAACAGCAGACTCAAGAGTACTACGCCTGCTAGCAACAACACAAACACACGTAGATTGAGTCGCTCCGAGTCCGCACCGACAACTATCGCATCATTGGAACCATACAGCATCCCGCAGCACCAGAAGCCCAAACGGTACTGCGGGCTGGCGGCTGCACTTGGCAACGACGCACATGTTGTTCCATTCCACGTCAGCCGCGACTGCGGAGCCAATATCTTTCGGAAAGAGTGCGCATCAACAGAAGCGAGCAGTCTGAACCGCATCCGCTTTTCCAAGACCCACGCCGCGTAGGTGCACGTCATGGCTGTGCGCGTGCAGCAGGCGCTCGGGAAGCGCGACCTCAACCGCCACAGTGGGGCAGCACCACTCGCGTCCCGACTGCTGCGACCGGACAGACACACCTTTGAGCAGGCCCATGCGGTGATGGCGCTGGTGGCAAAGGCTTGTCCAGTGGACTTGCAGGATGCGCGCATTTGCCATGCGTTGCAGTTGATAGAAAGTGACTGATGAAAAGGCAACTTGGCCTTGAGGTTGAAGCAGGAGTGTGTGTGTTTTGCTTTACGACCAATGAGCGTTGCGATTTACGATTATGCCAAATTTTCAGTCAATTGAGATCTACTTCAACTTCTATGCCCAAAGCAAGAAAGAGTGGCGCACGCTCGACAGGAAGATCGTATGCACAAGGAAGAACTGCAACGCAGCGCTTGCTGCCTTGCAGTCCATTTGCTCTGCGTGCTGATTGTAGTCTCACGTCAGTAGGTTTTGGTGCCCATGATGGCCGAGCACTCGACCATGACACGCCCAAAAGCGAGATTTGATCTGCCAGTGAATTGCCGAGCCAAGGTAAAAAAAAAGTAGCGAGAGCGAGAGGCATCGGTGACGTGTGTATTTGTGAGTTTAGAGGCGTTTGCAGACGGTGTCCTCTTCTATGAGCGCAAAGCGGAAGCTGCTGGTTGCTTTTGCGCTACATGGTGCAGTACGTAATGTTTATGTGTGGAGGGCTCTTTTGGAAGACAGAACCACTAGACTACAGCCCAGCATCCTCGTTCGCTTGCTCGGCATGCAGATGAAGTCGCACTTGGTTCGCCAGCTCCGTGAACGTCGAGCACTCGAGCGTGACGAAGAAGAACGCAAGAATGTACTCGGACAAGCCCACGATTGTCAGCGCCATGATCGCCAACCAGCTCCAGAAAGAGAAAGACAACGATGAGTCGAAGAGCAGGATCCGTGCAACGATGATGAAAAGCACAGCGAGGAAGCTCAGTCCTGAGCGGCGCAAGTGACCCGAACGACGCATGATCGCACGCGCGCGGCCTTGGAGGATCAGTTGCTGCACTTCTTGAAGAACTTTCACACTGTGCGGGTACGAGTTCGCGAGGTACTTTGTGCCTTCCACTTCGTCGCAGTGCATGCACGTGGTGGTGAGGCACGAGCGCACATCCGTGGTGCTCGAGGAAGACGAGGACGATGAGGCTTCCTCGCCACTGAGCTCTTCGCACAGCTGCGGACGGTGTGCGCCAAAGATGAACTCGGCTTTCACGCCGAAATGGTCGGACAGCGGGGTCTTCTCGCCTCGCGCGTCGGTGAAGAAGCCCTTGAACACGTCACTGGCGACCAGCTGCCACGAGCGCTGGTCCTTTGACTGCTGTCGCTGAGACTGCTTCGCTGTCTTGTACAGCACGTAGTCCATGCGCATTGGGTGGTCGCCAAACGAATACTTGTTGTCTTCTGTGGCAAAAGTGAGTCCGTCGTGGTTGTTCGTGTCGGTGAACGCGTCGCGCAGTTGCACGAGCTCCTTTGGGATGCGGAGCTCGATGCTGTCGGACGGTGAGTTAAAGTCTCCGCAGACGATCGTAAGGCCGTTCTTGTTCGTCGCGGCGATGAAGCGCGCCAGCTCGTACGACTGACCTGTGCGATGCGGCAGGTATCGATCCCCTGGACCAGGCGCGCCGAGCGTATTGTAGTTTGCGAGCAAGTGGGTCACGTACAGATCGATCTCACCCGCTGGCGTCTGCACGCGAAGCAGACCAGCGCCCTTGTTCGCCACGAAGTCGGCCTACAGGTTGGAATTCATTTGAATCGTTAGCAACATACTATACACAACAGAGAGGGCATGCTTTATGAACTTACCTCATGCAGCGCATATGGACGCCCGCTGAGCGCGAACGAGTGGTAGAGCACGCCGACGATCGGGAACTTGGAGAGCACGAGCAGGCCCGTGCCGAACGAGTCATGGCCCAGCGGCACGGGGAAGCCGATCGCCGGGTTGAAGTAGTGGTAGTAGTGGAAACCCGCCTGCTCGGCGCGCGAGATGAGCAGGTTGCGCTCGCGGCGGTGCCAGATTTCCTGCAGCACCACGATCTCAAAGTTGCCATCGATGGCATTCGCGATCTCCACCGCGCGCTCGGTCACTTTCGGCGCAACGGGCAGTCCTATTGAATGGGCAGCATAGCACAGCATCGCAGCAGACAAGGCATGTTGAAGCCATCACCAGTTAATGAACGCCCCCACCACACACACGCACATGAGTACATGTCGCTGGTCCTATCAATACGGAGGCGCATCTCCATTTTGCCACTCAAAGTGCTCACAACCAATACGCTGTACGTACCCCAGGCATTAAGGCTGAGCACGCGGATCTTGACGTCTTCATCGCCGTCTTTCGACCACTGCGGCCACTCTGCGCGCGGCGCCGGCGGCTCGACGATCGGGTCGAGGTCCAGCATCTCCACCATCACGCGCTGGCGGATGCGCTGCACCACTTCGAGCACACCCATCTTGAGAGTTGATAAGTAGGAGCACAAAGAGAGAGAGAGAGAGCTTGTGTGAAGGTGGCGGCGTGTAGTCCCGTGCTTCCAAACGGAATGTGGTCCGGGCTGCGAGGCGGAGCGAGAGATGCGGAATGGCGCGCGCTTCAACGAGGCGGCGAGTGCGAGCGGCTTTCTTATCTGCTTGGCTTGGCTGATAGCGCTGATGACGCCTCAGGTTTCTCTCCTAATAGTGCTGTCTGTCGTAGCTCTCCAAATACAATAGTATCATTGGCTGAAAAATCGATCAGAATGACATGATTGGCGGAAATGAATTTCTATTCTCGTCAACCCTTTTCGCTTCAGAATTTGGATTGCGTGCGCATAATCAAATGACCAACCAGAGAAGAGAAGAGAAGAAAGGAAGCATTTTCAAAACGCCAAGAAATGGGCGGCAGCAATCGGCCGAAATGGACCCGCAAGGTGCGCGCCAAGCAGCCCCGCAACGCGTCCGCGCCGGGCTATTTCCAAAAGATCCACCCGCAGCGCGCGAGCCGCAAACCAAACAGCTCTACTGTTGTTTCTGCTGGTAGTGCATCAGGTGGGCGCAACGTCACGACGCAGAAGAAGAGGAAGCGCGCGATCGACGATGATGATGACGACGACGAAACGCGAGACAGAGGCAAGAAGCACAAGAGCATAGGAGGAGGTCCGCTCAGCGGCGATAGAGGCGGTGCAAGCAGCTTCCTGGACGTTGTCGATGGCTTCCATGCGATCTTGGCGTCTACGCGCGCGAAGAGCGGCGGCAGTAGCTCGCACGCGGCGTTCGCGGAAGTGTTCGAGTGGATCGGCGACGCGGTGATCGGCGAGCTGGTCGGGAGATGCCTGTTGTCCCAGTTTCACCATGCGCCACTTTCTGCGCGTGTGTTTCGTAATCTGCGACTCGCGGTGGTGACGAACCGCAACTTGGCGCAGGTGTACGAGAAGATGGGGTACCAGCGGCGCCGGTATCACCACAGAGTTGTTGCCGGGCAGCAGAGCCAGCGTGGGGGCGGTGGCGATCCGAGAAAGAAGCTCAAGGAGAAAGCTGACATCGTCGAGGCTGTGGTCGGAGAGCTGGTCGTGCGCCTGGATCGCCAAAGCAATGACGTCCGCGTATGTGCCTTGTATCGAGATCACCTGGACGCCTTGCTGGCGATGATGCTACATGCGCACTTTGAGGATCGAACGCGCGCGAGACAGATCGGCGTGTGCTCTGGTCCACTCGCTGTCTCGTTCAACCCGTTCTCGTGCTTGCCAGAAGAGCAACTGGACGAAGAGACGGGCGAGTTGGTGGTACTGCAAGGCTCGTTTGAAGCGGAATTTGAAGCAGCAGCGCAAGACCCGAGCCAAAAGCAGGAGCTACAGAAGAAATCGTTTGCTGATCTCATTGACGAATACAAGGAGAACGACGCCAGCAGCAACTACGGCATTATCATAAACAGCCACCACGCGTTTGCTGAGGCTTCGGGTCTGGAGGAAAGTGACGACTCCGACGGGGTTACGTCTGCGAGTCAAGAATCGAAGCAACCAGCGTCCCAATTGCTCAAAAGAGCGCACGCCGCGATGAGAAAACTGGGAGACGACCATGTACTACGCGCTTCGAAGGAGATATTTGAGGTGTTCAAGATCTACGGCATGACGGTGCTCGCCGAGCGAGTGAGCATTGCGCTCGCGCAGCCGCACCTGCATCACTCATCCGAGCAGAAATCGCTCGACGTCACCCCCGCTGGCTTGACGATGCAGCGTCAGCGCGTGCTCTCAGTCTCGAATCTTGCGCAGTGTAGTACGCTGCTAGGCGTGTCGTCGACGACGATCTTCTTCGACAGGACCGGTCAAGACGAAACGGAAGTTGAAGCGCAGCGCGTGCTGGAAGAGCGGCTGCGCGCGAACACGCTTCGCGCGTTCGTTGGGTTCCACAGCGCGATCGCAACAACTTCTAGCGCTGTAAACAAGCGGAGCAGTGTGTTGGTGAACGACATTTGCCACTTTTTGCAATCCCAGGTGCTCGAGAGCCGACTGGTGTCGATTCCAGACCGCGAGCCGCTGTTGTCGCTGATGCGGTCGATTGGTGAGGCAAAGGCGTTTATGAGCAGCAACACGTGCGACGATCTGCATCAATCTGGCGAGCGTCCACTTCCAGCTGCTACTGCGACGTCTACAACGAAGAAGAAGAAGGCGTTCATGCTGCGCAAGTGCGACTCGGAAGAGGTGGAAAACCTCTTTGAGACGCTGGCGAAAGAGCACGAGCGCGAAAAGCGACGCGCGCAGAGCAAAGAGCGAGAGGACAGGCAGAAGAAGAAGAAACTCAAGAACAAGGCGGCGAAACTAGAGGGTGACGACAGCAATGAGAGCGCTACTTCCGGAAAACAACTCGCGGCGAACCTGACTCGATTCTTGCATCGGCGCTTCCTGTTCTGCTTGGAAGAGATCGTGGTGCTCTTTGCGCAGCGCAAGACCGAAGAGTGCCGCAACAGCATTCGAAGTTTTGAGAGCGAGTTGGAGCCATGCGCCGACAGCGAGTGCCTTCGCAAGTGGGAAGTGTCGACGAGCACGCTGACACTGGCGATGCGTGACAGCTTTTATCGGCTGCTGCTGCACGACGTCTGCCAGTTCCACAAGGTCGTGTCGTCCAGCCGAGACACGCGTGACGGCACGCGCATCACGCAACTACGTCTGCCACTGCACTACACGTGGTCCAAGATCGCGTGCCGCATCACCACGGAGCAGGAAGCCACCAGCTAGAAAGCTGACTATTGCGAGAGTAACTTGCTAAATGGGATGCAGTGCACGCAGATTGAAATGTGTGTCAGTGGTTTGGGTGTCGTGTCGCGTGGTTTCCTCTCAATTAACCCTGGTATGTGGCGTTGGGAACCGGTCGAAGAGGTTTTGTCCAGCTCACAGCTGCACTATTATTATTGAGCTAGCGAACAAAACCGACGTACAACCAAGTAGGTTTGCTGGCGTTCGTTCAAGCGTCAAAGTGCGCTCTAATACTAACGCTACAAGACGGCTGTGGAGATCCTAGGAGATCGGGTATGGTGCTCGCGTACGTTTGCTGCGGTCTCCCAGAGGCTTGTCATAATCCAAAAAAGATCACGATGCCCCAGGTTTCCCCACAGCCGCTGCCCGCCAGTGGAAACAGCAAGCGCAAAGACGAAGATCAAGTCAGCGTGCGTCTTATTCGCGATGCAACAGGGGCCGCTGCGGCTGTCTCCACTTCCAGCGTGTTGTCCGTTCCGATGTGGTGTCTTTGCTGGCTGGCAATCGTGGTGCTGCATTTACTTGTCGGAGTCTACTTCTACGGATACACTCAAGTGTGCTGGTACTTGCGAAACATCGATGCAATTGGGTGGATCTACCCACTGGCAGACTCGATCACGCGCTTTGACTCGTCTGTTCGTATGGTGAGCTATGGGATCGCGATCATACACAGACTCGCCGTACTTAACGCTGTGCTCTGCAGCCTCGTGTCGTGAGAGCTCATGTTTTCGCTGCTGACTCGACAAGGACGGCGATCACAACTCTGCGAACGCGGTTCCGTGTTTGCCAGCGCCGTCTTGATCTCCTTCAAACAGCTTCCGCCTCCAAGATGGTGGATTGTGAGTCGTTTGGGTGCAGTATTGAGAAGTACCGCGAATCAAATCAGCAAGCGATTTCGAGGTTTCGTGAGCAGGAACGAGATGGACATGCTGCAGGTCTCCAATGCCATCGAGGCCGGACTGCAGATCTTCTAGGCGAACAAGCTCAGCAACCTGGTCGCGAAGGTCTGGATCAACCACACGATGGCGCTCGTGGTCGTCGCGAACTGCTGGTGCCTGCCGATCATCCACTTTTGGTATCGTCGCAAGAAGCAGAGTAAGAGCTCCGGGTCAGACGAGAAGCTCATCAAGCACGTCGTGGACGCTACGGTAGACACCATCTACGGCATCCTGATCCCATCAGCGATCTTCTATCCGTACTATCGAGACATGGACCTGGAGACGGGGAACTTTCCGTTCCAGTACTGCTACGTGGACACGTGGGGGATCGACACGCTCACCGAGGCGAACCAAGTGTTCGTGATATCGGCGGTCGACTTTGTGTCGAAGATGGCGCCTGGTGTGATGCTCTTCCACGCGCTGTGGTCGATCCAAGCGCTCGTGGCTCGGGGAAACCACTTCCGCCCTCAACGATCGTCAGAGATCCGAATAGCTGATGCTCATCACCACACTCAGTGTGGCGGTGTATTTGCTGCGGGTGGACCATGAAGAAGCATCCTACTTTTAGTTCCGGATAGGACAGAAAATAAACCCATTACTGACTCCAGAGACACCAACACCACAAAGAAAATGAATAGGAAACGCTGCCTCGATTTTGTCTTGTGGCGCGCGGGACTGCTGGTTCTCACTCTCCACATCCACGCGAGTTTGTCGGCTACAGCAGTCCGGACCGCGGCTGTCTGCTTGGACTCCGACCCTGGGCTTCGAAAAAGTACGTTTGCGCGGTGCTGGAAGTGAGCTGCTCGCAGAGAGGAATTCTGGGCTTCAAGACCGAGATCGAGATTCCATTGACAAACGTTGAGGCGCAATTCCTGCAGACTCTCATCTTCTCGCACTGTCCGGAGCTGGGGATCCCTCCTATTATCCAAAGTTTCGCGACGCTGGGCTCACTCAAGATCTACAACTCGAGCATCGCCGACTGGGAGGAAGATGCCGCGCTCACGGTGACCACCCACCCGTTATTGACGTTTCTAGGAGTCGTACTCTCCAACATGTCGAGCATCCCGCCAGGTTTGCTCTCGAGCGAGTGTCCACTGACGGACATCCGATTTTGCGGGACAAATCTGACCCAGCTGCCGGACAACCTGCCGAACGCATGGGGCGGAGTATACTCTTTCGACCTCGAGCTGACCCCGGGTATCACCGAGGTGCTGCCACCCATGCTCAAGCTGCCGTTTCTCTCGTCGTCGTCGCTGTCGAGCAATGGCATAGCATCGATTGCGGACGACGCCTTCCTGGACCAGCCATTTACGTTACTTGCGCTGGCGTACAACCCGGTTTCCGAGATCCCCGAGAGTCTGATGGCGCTGCCCACGCTCCTGGCGCTTGACCTCCGTGGGATTCCAGTCACTGAGCTCCCCGCAAGACCCTTCAGTGCAAATTCGGGTTTGAGTGATGATAGTAGCGGCGGTGGCAGCTCTTGGAAAGCAAACTCGTTGCGCGTGCAAGGCGCCGGCACAGCGATCTGTGACAAGTGGGCTCCGAAAGCAGAGACACAGGGTTGGGACTTGCACGAGATTCCGTTGGGCTCGTTCTACGTGAGCTGCGTGGACTACAGCGGTGACGAGATCTCGTACCCGTTGCAGTACGAGATCGAGTGACGCTCGACGAGTCTGTAGACATAAAGATCATATCAAAAGCAACAGAAAGTCCTAGGTCATAGTGCGTTGAGTTGGCGATAGGATAGCTACTTTTGCGCATGTCGTACAAAGTTCAGGAAGGCATGGAAATTTCCATTACTCACGATACAATTTCCGTCATATTTGTCAACAGCTCCCATATTTGTCAACAGCTCCCATATTTGCCAACAGCTCCCTCCGAGATCCCTAGAGGATGCTCGTTACGTTGAATTCAATTCGCGCCTCGACGCCTCTTGTTTCGTCGTCCCCCGTTTGCCTCCACAAGGCCAGGACAGCGGCGATTCGCAGCCACCCACTCATCTCGGTGCTCGGTGCTCGGCAATGTACTTGTTGACCGCGTCTTCGTCCAGAAGCCCCGCGACCAATTTTTCGAGCTCCGACTTGGTCGGGTCGCTGCAGATCCGCTGGATCGTGAACTGGCGGTGCGTGAACACGACACAAAAGAGCACCACTTGCGTGAACTCGTCGTCGAATACGGGTCGCCCCAGTCTTTCCAGAGCGCGGCGCATCTGCTCCAACTTGCTGAACCACTCGTCCATCGTCTTGCTCTTCATGTAGTAGCTCGAGTAGAGCTGGCGTTTCAAGAGCCCTATCTCCACGTATGGGTGCTTGGACGTGTGAGCGGCCTTGAGTGCTTTCCACATCTCAAACGCACTCTTGTAGCCGCAAATCTTGTCTCGGGTAGCGCCACCGACACCTTCGAGCATCGAGTCGTGCGCGCGCCGGTCCTTCGCGTCAAACTGTGCCTGCTCTTCGGAGTCGTCTTCGTCATTATTGTCACGCTTCTCGTCGCCAGTTACGACGTCTCAGGCATCCAAGGGCTTGAGACACGCTCAGAGCTTTGCTTCGTAGAGCTCGAACGGCTCACCAGGCTGAAGCTGCGGCGGCGAAGTATCGGGCTTGTACGTATAGAAGACTTGGCGCACAAAATTCATGACGATGTTGTAGTGGATTATGGATGTGTAGCTCTTGTGTGACGAATGCTGAAGTGAATTTGCTCAAGTGTCTGGCCGTGAAGGCGCGTACAGTGGAGGAGGAGGAGGAGCTCTCAGCTCTCTTTTTTAATATTCCTTCTGCGCGTGGTCCCAACACCCAACGGTGCGCTCAACCGTCGTGAAGAGAAGGCGATCTGAGAGGTGAAATGACCTTGAGAAGGGGATTGCTTGTTGGCTGAGAAGTTTATAACAACGTGAAAGATACGGGGGTCTTGAAATCAACTTCCGTCGTCCACGTTCCTTGGCCATGCTCCCATTTGCATCCTTGGCCACTCTGTCCGGCATCAAGAATCCATTAGCGCCACGGATGGTGTCGTCGATGTATGTGAACTCTGTGCGGTCTGTGTTATGAGTTTGCAAGCGCATTGTGGTTGTCCTGCTTGTGTTTCCGAGCGCAATGTGGCATTTTTTAAATAGTGAATTTGGCATTTACTTTCAACACTGATACTTGTCCAAGCAGCCACTGGAGGTGCTGTGCTGCTCATCGTCTCTCAGTTGTTTTCAAAGTTGAAAATCTCAGTTTTGATCTGCAGACACAGGTACAACAAAGTTGAGCATCCAAACGATACGGGCCAGGCGATGCCACCACAGCAACATAAATAAGCATACGCACCTTTTCCAGCTCGGCTGCGATCTCATCGCGCTGGGTTTGCGCGGTTTCCAGCAATTGTTTGACACGTTTCTGTGAGCAGGAACATGAGAATTCAGTGAGCAAAACTCCGACGGTAGTACATTTGTCTTCACAGCAGCTTTCCCATTTTCAGAAGGAAAAAAACTCGAAACAACAAACTGCACTCACCATCACGACAATGTTCGAGTTGACGGTGACCTTGGCCGAGTACTCGCTTACATCGCGCTCGGCGTCACGAAGCGATTTTACCAGCTTGTCTCGAATTGGTAGCAAACGCAAGTACGCCGGGTCGGTTTTGTACGATATTCGAGCTGATACGGTAATTTACAATCACAAGTTGGTTAGCAACTACGAACCATTTTCCATCCACGATCGAGACCAATGCCAGACTCATACCTGGCGCAGCAGGTTTCGTTTCCATGTCGCCAAGGATATCGTCTTCAAGGTCGTCGACGTCTTTGTCGTCGTCCTGGGAAAGCGTTGGGCTCGCAAACGCGGGTGATCGCTGCGCAGACTCCTGACCAGCCTGAGACTCGCCCTCCGAACCAATGTCGGTCACGATCGGCGTGTTCACGGCTGACATGCCCGTGTCGCTCATGTTGCTGCTGGCAAAGTGCGAGAGCTTCGCCTGCTTCTCCGGCGGCTCATCGGACGAAAGCTCGAGGTACTCTGGGTGCTGTCGGATGAGCTCCATTTCGTCTGTCACAACGAGCCCGTTTGGGAAATTGGAGTCCACCATCCAGTCGTAGAAATCCACCAGCTCTTCCTCTAATGTACAAACAAGGCAGGCAAACAGCATTATTAGCGATGAGTCCGTCCAGATTGGGACGAAACGCTTGTATGGCACGTACGAACGTCTTCGATGACCCCGCCCTGGATGATCTTCACGAGGTCTTCTTCCACGCGTGCGACGTCATTTTTCTGTGAGATACAAACAACAACAAACTGGGCATTAGCATCAGAGTTAACGAGCCAGTCATTGTTTCAATCCAAACACTCTTACGGGGAATGGCGTGTGGCGCTTGGTTTTCTCAAATTTGCGCTTAATGACGTTCGTGTTTGGGGGCGTGATGCCGTTCGGCACTTCTTCCTGCTCTTCCAGCGCCGCCATCTCCTCCTCCTTGTCCGTCACGATAAAGATCTATAGTGTGTGTGTTGAGTCGAAACGCACCATTCGCAAACGCGGTAAGAAAACTTAATTCATTCGCTATAGAGTATGCCGCATGCGAACTCGAATCAGCACGTTACCTGCCCGATCTCCCCGCTCTTGTAAAAGAAATTGTCATCGTACGTCTTGTGCGTCTCCAAAATGCACGGCAACTGGGCTGCAACACAACATCAAAAGCAAGCGCATACACTAGTAAGCACACCACGATGGCCACGTGTGCATGCCCACATGCACGCACATAAGCGTATACATGCGGCCACTTACCAATCTTGGACGGGTACGCCTTGCCGTTCACCACGAGCTTAAAGTGCTTGTTGTCAGCTGCACAGGCAAGCAGATCACATACATGTCAGCCCACACTCTCACGCACAAACAGCGCATCGATACATTAGGGAGTCACAAAAGCAAGCTGCGCACCGCCAGAGATCATCTCCACCTTGCCCACATCGCCGCTCGCAATGTACTTGCGCACCTCCTGCGCGAGCTTTTTGGGCACCTGCAGCAAGTACTGCTCCATGATGGCTTTCTGCTTTGTGATTGCCTGCTGTGCCCAAAGTCCAAACCAAGTTGCCAACTCAAACAGGAGATGAATGCGGGTCGGGTCCAGACGGGCGTAACTTCCAAACCCGATCAATTCAATATTGACCCGGGCTGCCTCTTAAACTTATTTTCTATAAAGGTGGTCAAGTTACAGATATGGGTGGGTCTGAAAGAATCAGCGGTCATGCGGGTCACAACCCGCACGAGATCGTCACTCCAACTGCGCGCTTCTCGCCGCTGTTGCCCTACATCACGATCATGAACGCTCGTTTAGCGGTGACTCGAGACCAATTGCGGCTACCAGCAAAGTGGTCGAGGGTCACCTCCAGGTCTTTCGTGACGTTGTGGCTCTGAAGGGTACGTCACAACAACGGCAACGAAGCACAAGTATGACGGCGCAACTTCAACAGATGGACGATAGAGTTTGGTTATCATCACTTGCCGATAGGTATGCTATCCCGCTAGGATGACTGCATATCACTGTGCCATCATAGCTCCGCATGAGCAAGCATTTCACCTTGTTCAAACAACACAACAATAGGGATCACCACCAACTTGCGATATAGTTCAGAGCGTGCGTACACGCCTGATAGGAGCAAGTAAGCAAGAAGAGCGAGTACCTCTCCGAAAGGCGTGCGGATCGAAGCTTTCCCAGAGATCGAGGATGCCTATTTGCGCGCACCAGGGTCGAAGAGCACGGCATCGCGACTCGCGACAATCTGAATCGCATCCTCCACCGCTGCGCACAGATTGCATGACAGACAGAGAGATGTGGGTACCAGTCAAGAAAGAGAAGGGCTGATATCAGCTATATGTGTTGCTGTTGGTTATGGTTGGGAGCTCATTGGAGTGGGATGATTTTACCTGACTTGATGGGCTCCATGGTAGCTAGCAATCAAACCTCCTACTGAAGCTGCGGAGCGCTGCTGCGCAAGCAATTAGTAGAGGCGAACGGGAGACAACTATTCGACCGTACCAGCCTTCCTGCAGCGCAAAAGCTGTGGTCCCAAGTCACACAGGGTCGAGTCGATCTGATCTGATCTTATTTATACGGACACTGGGCATTTTTTGTGCTGAAAGATACGGGCGATTGGGATATGCGGTCAACAAGGCTAGGACACCTGGTCACTTGGCCTTCCTTACGATGAGATGAGATGAACCCACCAGCCCCCCTCCAGCGACCTTCTCTACGAGGACGGACGGAACTACTTGGGATTTTTTCCCCAGGGACCTTGCCTGCATTCGTTCGCTCGCGTCCGGATATTTTTCAGTCGACGAACTGAATGGATGCATGGGTACAACATTGGACTTCAGTAGGCGAGCCTGACGAACAACAGTCCACTCAAGCACGACAACCCAGATCAACAGCCAACCACATGAACAACACAACCAGAGTTATCCATGGCGGGGTCTGAATTTTCCGCGTAAAATGTGAAGAAAGCCGAACGATTACAACTGAGACAGTGGGACAAAGTTCGATTGGTGTTTAGATGGTTTCCAGTCAGACAAACAACTGATTGAAATGGGTTCTGTTGGCTGGCTCACTCGCCATGGAAAATGGGACGACTGCGCTGCGCGTGTGTGCTTCGTTCTGCTGATGTGCACTTGTTGAGCTGGAGGACCAGGAAACTACAGCAGTAACAGCAGCAACAGCATGACATTTTTCAGACGCGAAAGCCCACTTTCAACTGCAGTCTTCTACCCGTAGAAACCACGCGCTGTGTGTGTGTCGCTGAAGCGGAGTACAGACAGAGCGTGCCGTCCTGCAGCGTTTTGAGTTCGATCCAGTCGGTCAGGTTACTGGCTGGCTGTCTTGCCTCAACAACCGCACAGCTAGCAACTTTCGTCGCAATATTGAATTTCTCGGGCCATTTTAGATACTTTACTCACATATTTTGAGATCGAATAGGAGAGGGTATACGGTATGGAAGGTGAATTTGTTGGAATACCAGATGGTCAAGTGCATTCTGAGAAATCGGATGGCGGACAACCTGCAGGAACCGCAGAACATTTACGACACCCCACATGCTCTGGATACTTTGAGCCCCCTATGCGTGTCAATGGACGATGCAACGTTCCTGCATTAGAGGAAAGGGAAGCGATGGCACTCATGGGCTCTATGTAGACATCCATCCATTTCACAAGTTGAGCGCCGTTGCTTAGAACCAGTCCAGCGCTGCTACCACCCAGATCCAACCCACGAGTGCTTCACACACAGGAGGCTTCGTATCTTATCTATCAATCTACTAGTATCTATCAATTCCCCACCAGCAAGCACACACACAGATCCACAAGATGCGCTACTCCAAGTTCGCCCCCGACCTCACGCCGATCTCCGAGACGGGCCTCATCGCCGCCCAGCAGAACGAGAAGAGCTCGCTCAAGCAGCTCGCAGGACTCCGCTCGCGCTCCGGACGCTCGATGTCGACGCCTGGACCGTCCAGAAGGGAATCGAGCAGCTCGTCATCCGATAGTGTGCGCCAGCGCGCAGCGAGCGCATCGTCCCAGGTCATGCAGGCGAACGGAAAGCCGGTCGTGGACGTGAAGTACGGCCGCACGATTCTCCACAACGCAGTGCGCAAGGGCGACCTGGAGACCATGCGTGCCGTGATCACGCAGCACCCCGAGCTGCTGCGATACCCAGACAACCGCGGCAACCAGCCGCTGCACTACGCTGCGAATGCAGGCAACCCGGAAGGAGCAAAGGCCGTGTACTTGCTGCTCAAGGCTGGCGCGTTCACGAACGCCGTGAACGACCGCAACCAGACACCGCTGCTCGTGTTCGCGATCTCGACCGAGGACGACAACGACATGATCCCGCGCATCCTGCTGCACCACAACGCGAAGCCGACGGTCAAGGTGAACGACGACTACCTGCTGCCGCAGTACGCCGCGTCGCGCGGGCTGCTCAAGATCGCGGCGGCGCTGCGCGAGTTCATGTGAAGAACCGCGGCTCGTGCTGGTTGTGGTGTTGTTGAACAAGTGTGCATGATAAATACTAGACGAGTGTACTGTAACAGAAATGAAATTCGAACTACGTAATCCTGTTACAAACCGGTGTTTAAAACAATGAGAGTGATGGTCGATTATGGCCATTACAAAATGTTTTGTGACCTCTTCTGAAATTACAAAAAAGGGCTCTAAACATCAACTCGTGCGCAAAAATAATCACCAAAATCACACTGAGCCAGAAATGCCCACAACACCATTTGCTCCAGCACAAAGTGCCATGAGCACGAGCATTTATTTTGTATGATCGGTGCATTTTCACAAGTGATCTATCTTCGTGTGATGGCGCTTTCTTTTAAAAGTAAAGTGATCAAAGCCACGGCAAGAACCAACCTTCTCAGCTTCTCAGGTTTTTAAATCTGAGAGCATTCATTCTTGAGCCGTACGTGCGTGCGTGCGGGACGGATTGCCTCGTTCGTTCCGACCTTTCGCCCCACTGGTGTGAGGGTGTGAGGATGCATGCCAGCGTCGTGATCCAACTTCCAAAGGCACCAAACAACACACGCCATTCAATCCAAGCCCAACAACCAAAGAAGTATTTGCTGCTGTTTTTTTCTTTGTGTCTGTGAAGCTGAGCGAAGGTCGGATGGGCCTTGAATAATTCTCAAATTCGTTCCCATCCGTTTTTTAACACGCGCTTTGCTTTCCCACGCTTGATGAGTGGACTTGTGAACAGACCACCTCGCTTTCTTCACAGCGGAGGCGGTTGGCGTTCAGTACATATCACTGTCAAAACGAATCTCCCTGCTCAACTGTATCCCCTTGCCAAATATCACGCAGGTACAAATTCAAATTATCACTGACCTCTAAAACCTAATACATCGTTGAACTGAAGAACCGCCTGGTCGTTTTATGATTTCCTTTTTGCATCTGCATCCGCACCCCACAGACGCTCTCACTCTTGGATTGACCATCGGCCGGGAACAACCAAGCAGAGCAGAAGCAGAGCGCGTGGGCATCCCCAACACCCGCATCCTCCGCATCGGCCCGCCCGCGCATATAGATCCACCCCCTCACCCACCCGCCATGGGCTTCATCACCATCTCCAAGAGCGAGGAGAAGAAGCCGCTGATCAATGGCACCGACTACGGCTCCACGGCGCCGTCTGCGCTGCACGCCGGGCTGGGCGACCGCTACCCGTCACAGAACGCCACGTGCGTCTCGGCCGCGCTCTTCTCGTGGGTGAACCCGGTCATGGAGCTTGGTAACGCCCGTCCGCTGCAGCACGAAGACCTCTACCAGCTCGACCCGGACAACCGCGCGCACAACGTCTCGGACGCGTTCCAGGACGCCTGGCGCAAGCAGGAAGAGTCGCCCAAGCCGTCGCTGACCTGGGCGCTCACCAAGACGTTTGGTGGCCAGATCGCCAAGGCGGGTTTCCTTAAGCTCGTGCACGACTCGCTCCAGTTCGTCGGTCCGCTCATGATCAAGGACATCATCGCGTTCCTCAAGGACCCGGATGCGCCGATGAGCCAGGGACTCATGTACGCCGGCATTGTGTTTGTCTCGGGCGTGATCCAGAGCTTCATGCTGCGCAACTACTTCTTCCACTGCTTTGAGTCGGGCATGCGCGTGCGCAGTGCGATTTGCACGGCTGTGTACCAGAAGTCGCTCGTGCTCTCGGCGTCCGCGCGCCAGAAGAAGACCACGGGCGAGATCACGAACCTCATGTCGATTGATGCGCAGCGCCTGCAGGAGCTCTCGACGTACATCAACAGCGTCTGGTTCTCTGTGTTCCAGATCACGGTGTCCTGCTACTTGCTCTACTTGCAGATCGGCGTCGCGACGTTTGCCGGTGTCGCCGTGATCATCCTGCTGCTGCCAGTGACCGCCGGCATCTCGAAGCTCATGCGCCGCCTGCAGCTGCGTTTGATGAAAGTAAAGGATGAGCGCATCAAGATCTGCCACGAAGTGCTTTCGGGCATGAAGGTGATCAAGCTCCAGGCGTGGGAGAACAGCTTCACGAAGCGCGTGATGCAGTTCCGCCACGACGAGCTCAAGAAGCTCGAGACGTACATCTACGCGCGCAGTGCGTCTGTGACACTCTTCTCGGCGATTCCATCGCTCGTGACGGTCTCGTCGTTCCTCACGTATGTGATGCTGGGCAACACGCTTGATGTCGGCACGGCGCTCACGAGTCTCGCGCTCTTCAACATCCTGCGCTTCCCGCTGTTCATGCTCCCGCAAGTGCTCAACTCGATTGTCGAAGCGAGCGTGAGTATTGACCGTCTTCAGTCGTACTTCTTGGAGGAAGAGCGTGAAAAGGTCGGACCTGGAAACCTCACGAGCGTCGGCATTGCCGTGCAAGATGCGGACTTCATGTGGGAGGCCACGATCAAGGAAGACGCGAATGCTGCTGACGCGAATGATGAAGGCAAGGCGCTGATCGCCAGCAGCTCGGTTGGCACTGTGGAGTACAACGTGCCTGTTCTGCGCAACATCAACATCAGCGCCAAGTCGGGTGACTTGCTTGCGATTGTCGGTCACGTCGGCGCTGGCAAGTCGACTTTGCTGAGCGGCATCTTGGGTGACGCGCGCTGCAGCCGCGGAAGCGTCGCTCTGCGTGGCCAAGTCGCGTACGTCTCGCAGCAGCCGTTCATCCAGAACGCGACTGTGCGCGAGAACATTTGCTTTGGTCTGCCGTTCGAGCAGGAGCGATACGATGAAGCGGTGCGTGTGAGCTCGCTGCGTAAAGACTTGCAGATCTTGCCTGGCGGTGACATGACGGAGATTGGCGAGAAGGGAATCAACTTGAGCGGTGGTCAGCGCACGCGTGTCGCGATTGCGCGCGCAGTGTACCAGAACGCGGATATCTACATTCTCGACGATATCCTCTCGGCCGTGGACAGCCACGTGGGTCACGATATTTTCACGAACTGCATTAAGAATGCGCTCAAGGACAAGCTGGTGCTCCTGGTGACTCACGGACTGACTTTTTTGAGCCAGTGCGACACAATCATTGTGCTCGAGAAGGGTTCGATCGTCGAACACGGCACGTACGAGCAGCTCATGAGCGAGAAGAACGGTGTCTTGACGGACCTCGTGAGCAAGTACAGAGAGCAGGACCAGCACAAGACGATTGAAGAAGTTGAAGAAGAGCTGGTCGCTGACCAAGTGACTTCGAACAACCCACTGGAGGACGACGATGAGGAAGTGCCGCTTGAAGAGTACGTGAACCGCTCACGCACGTCGTCGATCCGCAGCGACATCACCCACGAAGGCGAGCTCGGCGAAGGGCAGTTGATTGTTGACGAAGACCGCTCGACGGGTGACGTTGCCTGGAACGTCTACAAGGTGTGGATCAACGCGTTCGGCGGCATGTGCGCTGGTTTGTTCCTGATCTTGGTGTTCATCATCACGCAAGGCATCAACTTGAGCTCCACGTGGTGGCTCTCGTACTGGTCGGAGAACTCGGAGGCGAACAAGGACTCGCAGATGTACTACGTGTACGTGTTCATGCTCTTGAACTTGGCATACGCGGTCGCGCTGTACTTCCGCGCGATCAGCACTTACGCTGGCGGTCTCCGCGCGAGTAAGAAGCTCTTCCACGAGCTGCTCGCTCGCATCATCCGCGCGCCGACGTCGTTCTTTGACACGACGCCGACTGGCCGCATCGTGAACCGCCTGTCCAAGGACGTGTACACTGTCGACGAGAGCATCCCAGCGACCTGGAGCATGCTGCTCAACACGATGATGAGCGTGTTTGCGACGCTGGCGACGATCTCGTACGTGACACCGATCTTCATGGTCATCCTCATCCCCGTGCTTATTGGGTACTATACTTCGCAGCGCTACTTCATCAAGACGTCGCGCGAGCTGCAGCGTTTGGACTCGATTAGTCGTTCGCCAGTGTTTGCTTTGCTCTCTGAGACGCTCGATGGTCTCCCGACCATTCGTGCGTATGGCGCTGAGACCGCGTTTGCGCGCAAGAATGAAGACCAGTTGGACCGCAACCAGCGCGCGTACTTCCTCAACTTTGCTGTCAACTGCTGGCTCGCGCTGCGTCTCGAGTTTGCGGGTACGTTGATTGCATCGTTTGCTGCGCTCTGCGCTGTGCTTGCCCACAACCCGAGCACGACGGAAGGTGCGGCGTTCGCTGGTCTGGCAGGTGTCTCCCTCTCGTACGCGTTCAGCGTCACGCAGTCGCTCAACTGGTCAGTGCGCATGATCAGCCAGCTGCAGACGCAGATGGTGTCGGTCGAGCGTATCAAGAACTACTCGGAGATGGAGATCGAGCCGGAGCTCACGAGCGTGGGCAAACTCCCTCCAAGCAAGGAGTGGCCAGCGTCGGGCGAGATCGTGTTCCGCAACGTTAACTTGCGTTACCGCCCTGGTCTTCCGCGTGTGTTGCGCAACCTGTCGCTCTCGATCAAGCCGCAAGAGAAGATCGGTATTGTTGGCCGCACGGGTGCAGGTAAGAGCAGTCTGGTCGTGGGTTTGATGCGCCTGGTGGAGCTGGACTCGGGCTCGATTGTGATTGACGGCGTGGACATTAGCACCATTGGACTGCACGAACTTCGCGGCAAGATCTCGATCATCCCGCAGGATCCTGTGCTCTTCTCGGGCACTGTTCGCAGCAACGTCGATCCATTTGACCAGTACAGTGACGATCAGATTTGGATATCGATCAAGCGCGCGCACTTGGGCAGCGCTGTGACCGCACTGGACGGCAAGGTGGACGAGAAGGGCAACAACTTCAGCGTCGGCGAGCGCCAGTTGCTCTGTATCGCGCGTGCGCTGCTGAAGCGCTCGCGCATCATCTTGATGGACGAAGCCACTGCGTCGATCGATACGGAGACGGACCGCAAGATCCAGCAGAGCATCCGCGAGGAGTTCAAGGACTGCACATGCCTGACGATTGCGCACCGCATCAACACGATCATGGACGCGGACCGCATCCTCGTGATGGAGAAGGGATCGGTGGGAGAGTTTGACACGCCTGCCGCGCTGCAGAAGAAGTCGGACGGTTTATTCAAATCACTCGTGTCCCACTGGCGCGACGAGAACTGAGAAACGAGAGAGAACGAGTTTGAGCGTCAAGTTTGCGTCCTTGAGGTCAATAGTGAGTATCACTCAAGTCTAGATATTGCATATCGTTTGCATTTGCTTCATGCAAATGGGGTCTTCTTACCATTAATACACGAGCATCTAACACTCTTGTCTAGCCTTTCATCATCGATTCGCCGCTCGCCAGCTGAGTTCATCCTCGAGCGGATACACTGTGGCTCTCGCATTGGCTTTCTTGGCACAGTTGACCTGGAACCAGCCGCTGCCGATGCTGATTGCGGTCAAATCTAGCGAAGCATCTTGAGCGAATTCCGCACAGAGCGGAGTACCCGCAGCTCGGATCTCAATGACTGTACTCGGTACGGCGTCTTGGCTCGTTTGAGTTTGGAGGTCTTTGCTGTACCAAGTCGACGGGAGCTCCGAGACGTTGGAGCCAATGATACTGACCGTCGTGAGGTCCGTCAGATGGCCGACGCTGGTCGGCAGTGCTTGCAGCGGGTTGTGCGCCAACACAAGCTGGTAGAAAGCCATGTCGCCAAGAAGTTCGTTAGGGATACTGCGTATTCCGTTGCTTAAAAGCGAAAGATGCACCAAGTTGCTCTTTGCCAACGTCTCTGGGAACTCTGCAATACCTGGATTGAGCTCGAGGACGAAGATGGCCACATCTTTCCACTTCTTGTGGAGATCCTTCGGTAGCTCGGTAAGGTTCGTACCGCAGAACTCGATGTCGTTGACATTCGATGGGAAATTGGCGGACGTGAAACCGTGTGGGATCTTCGACATGTTGGTCATCGACACGTAAATGAGCGTGAGCTCTGGGTGCGCGGCTTCTGTGAGCGCAGCGTCCTCATCCCATTGCGCAATGGTGGTATTGTGGATTTTGAGCATGATGAGCTTCGAGAATGATTGGATTGTTGGTGGAACAGCGAGCGCGGGGCAATTGGCGAAGATCAGTCCTTTGAGCGTGTGCGCCTCAACCTTCAGCAGAGACGCGTCAATCTCGTGTGTATTGCCATCAATGTTCTTCTGCGAGCAGCTGACTTCGAGTACGACGCACGTGTACTTGTGTGACCCCAGGGCTTCATCTCCAGCAAGCATCCAGAATCTCGTCCGCTACTAGCCACTGATTCGGCGTGCACATGGAGAGCTAACACTGCGACGCCCGTGCAGAGCAAGATGACGTCGAAGAAGAGTCGAATTTTGCCGAAGGAGATCCATTTGATCGTTTCTCCTCGCTCGTAGCTGCTGGTGCTGTCTCGGTGGTCGGCTCCACCGCTGTTGCTCTCGTCGAGCGGACATTGGGGAGCTTGAAGGTGATCTGTCGCCGCAATGTGGGCGTGCGTGACACTTGCAGCAGCGTCTGCATGCCGCGCAACTGGTACAAAGGTGTGACCCCCCGGCACCATCTTCGCGACAAAGTCTGTCCACGAACTCACAAAGATCTGTGTGTTCTCTGCAACAGCATTGATGAACCACGTGTCGCGGTAGTAGAAAATGGCCGGAAACACGCCGTGCATGCGATCAATATCACGATAGTACGGATAGAAGATCGTCAGCGAGATCTGAATCCCGTAGACAATGCCCAAGAGCGAGTCGATGGCGTGTTGCATGAGCACTTCGAGCGCCGGGTTCTTCTTCAATTTGTTGTTGCTGCTGTTTGAAGTGCGTCGTCTTCGAAACGCGAAGTGCACGAGCGGGATGCACCAGCAGTTGACCACAATCACCACCGTCATCAAGCGATTGATCCACGCGCAGGCAACGAGGTGGTTGAGTTTGTTCACCTGGAAGGTCTGCAGTCCGACCTCGATGACCGCAAACACCTGGATGAGGTAGAGACCCTGCTCCTCGAGCTCGTCGTAGGCTGCAAAGAGTATCTTGAGCACGCGCCAGGCGTCTCGGTTTCGACGCTGCACGGCTGCGAGTGCCGCTTTCTTGTCCGGTCCATCGAGTCAAATGTCGGGCGAGAGCACGAGTTCGCGCGACCGGAAGCTCGAAATCAGGACGTTCACGGCCGCGATGGTGTGGCAAATCGCGATCGCGCTGCTCACAACCACGATGGGCGTGAGGAAATCGAGCACCGAGGTTCCCAAGTAGCTCACCGTCGCGGTTTCGCTGAGGTTGCTGGAAATGTGCGAGTACACAGTCGCGTAGCCGAAGAAGAAGAGCGCCACGAGGATGTGCATCGCCACGACCACGACCCAGTACGCGCGCGCGACTGCAAGCGGCACATCGATGTCAAACGCCTTGCTGAGCGGATTGGTGGTGGTCGCAACTTCGGGCTCCACGCGGTTGTTGTTGCTGGGGATGAGCGCGAATGGCGGCGGAACCCGGCCGATTATCTTGACCATTGTGGCTTTTTAAGCAGGAGATGTCACGCGCAAAGCTTGCGCCTTGACGACCAAGATGTGGAGGGCTTTATGAATCCCCTGTAGGTTAGTGATGATAGCGAAGTGGAGTGTCCGACCCATTTCACGCCCTGTGAAGCTAGCTCATCAACTGGGGAGGGGGTGTTGCCAACTGGAGATGCAAAAATACCTTTCTTGTGGGTTCTTTTCTTAGCGCTTCGTGGTGTTTTTCATGACCACCGCTTGGAACAAGCTTGGCTGGCGTATTTGTGCCTGTCTGCCGTCATCCTCACCCGAGGCGGGTCAGTTCATTTCGTTGGCATCGTCAGGACCATTCTTCCTCACCGTCGTTGTGTGCTGGCTCGTCAGTGGTCCTTGCTGAGGCCCGACTTGTCCTTCTGTGGTGTTTGCCAATCAACAAACGCCGACATCTATGAGTCTCTCAAGTTATGTCACTTGAGCACAGCATGCAAGGCTTTGGGCCATCATCCATACACAACGTATCGCATTGTCTTCGTCGCGCCACTTCTTCACGAGCTTGCGCAGTGCGTCCCTGTCTTCCTTGCTGTCGTTATCCACATCACCACACATAGCAAGTGAATACCCAACCACCCCCACATGGAGGTCACATAGTCAATCAATCCATTGCACGAGACCAAACGTACACAAAGTAGGCGCTTTCCGAAGCCCTTCCTTTCTTCGTGTACAAGTCGGCCGCGTGTTTCAGCGCGGGCGTGGCCGCGTGCAGCGCGCCTTCCGCGACGCGCTGACGGTTGTCCCGTGTCTTGTGCTTACCCACGCTCTTGGGCTGCTGCTGCGGATCCGAGGTGGAGGAAGACAACGGCGCGCTCAGCGTGGCGGAGACGGCGTGCTTGTGAACATCAGTGAAGACGGCGCAGCGGCGCAGAGCGAGCATCTTGGAGCTTGGTTGGTTGGGCTTGGTGGGGTACTCGCTGGCGTGGGTGCTTGCGGGGATATTGCGGAATGGACGCGGGTGGAGCCACCTCACCTGAGCCTCATTCACTTCAGAGCGTTGGTGGCGCTACGAGCTGATGTTGAAGTGCTTGCTGCTTCAGTTGTGTTTCGTTTCTCTGTTCAAATCGACCAACATTCCTGCAAGAGGTAAACAAAAGCGACAAGAGCATACAA
>JAADVN010000224.1:0-26073 GCA_023335535.1 Globisporangium spinosum
AAAGAGCCACTGGGCCAACCAACATGAGAGAGATAGGCATGAACTCTTGGCATTCCTCTTCCGGATGTGATACGGAAGAGTGAGGCAGAGCTCGCCTCTCTCTTACAGTGGCTCTTTCTCGGGATTGTGAATGAGCGATCCTGGGCAACTAACTAATGATTGGTAATACAAAGGACTAAGTGAATTCTTACCAACAACCAACGAGTGTTTTTTGGCTTGCGTACGATTGAATGGAGAAAGAGTGTCTGGGTAATACTGCCTGAAGGTGTTCTTGGTTGGGTTGCAAGAAGCAACAAATGGCGGAAGTAGCGCGCGCTGGATGAATTATTGGTGTGGTTTGGGACACTATTTTTTAGAGTTATTAGTCTTGAAGGTCCACACTAGCCGTCGTCAAAACTCGCAATGTGTCGGAGCTTGGTGACCAACATGATACTTTGTTGACCTTCGTGGCTAAAGCTTCTTCCCCTCGCTCCTGGGTAGGATCGCTCACTCACAATACCATATCCCTGCACATCGTCGGCGGGCGGACGTAGGGAGTTCGCTCCAAACAACTCTCTCTGTGAAGCGAAGCCGTGGAAACCGGACACAGGTGGCTGGGGTGGTCTTAGTGATTGTTATGTAAGTTCTTGTTCACGCAAATCCCGACCCAAGTACCCACCCTCAATCTTAAGGCTACGAAGGATACATCTTGGTTTCGTCCGGGTACTTCTGAATGATGGCTTGTAAGTTTGCCACCTTCATTCCTCTTGCGAGTATCACTGTGTCTACCGAGAACCGACCTGTGCTTCCTGGCAAACGACAACCGAGACACCACCGTTCTGTGGTAAAGAAACCTCGTACGAGGTGCCATTAATTTCGGTGCAGTCTGTAAAAAGATGAAGAGACTGACCGATGCCTATTGGACGGAACCCTTGTATGTGTTCCTACTGGATACATGTGTAGCTGTTGGGCTGTGGCAGCACTTCATTGCTCATTGAATAGCGTTCCGGTGGGAAGAAATCACACGTTGACACGCGTTTTGAGGTGTGGCAACACTCCGATGGCCGCTTTCGCTACAGCGGGACATGTGAACGTCACTCACAAACGATCAATCTCTCTGTGGCTGCGAACTGCCTCCTCTCCCAGTAAAACAGCAGCAGCTCAGCCCTTGGCTGCTCTTGTGACAAAAGACCATTTTTCGCTTTCCAACCCAACCAAAGCTCGGATTTTCGGGTGCTGTTTGAGTACATAGCTACACTTATTTTTAGCATCAGTCTCAGTTTTCATGTTTACCTATTCACTCCATCAAAGAGACAGCAAACTGCATCTAGAATACCTGTTAAATGCATGTTACTATCATAGACACTCGATCAAAAACCTATTATGAAGGGTTGAAACCACGTTCCACCCGCCAACAGGAGGAACTTCCCAATCCTGAGTGAAGGTCACTCCGTTTGGGCCATTCATTCCCATTTTCGAGCTGCTCACTTCCACTCATCTTCATTTCCACATCTCCTCTTCACCGCGAACAACGCGCTCCATTCCAACAACCGAGTACCTTCGGATCTGACATCCACGCGCCAACCACAGCAGCTCGACCAACAGCCAGCAACACCCGCAAAGAACGTCACCCGAATCGTACTCTTTGCGTCCAGGACTTGCAGTTCCCAGCAATGGCTCCGCGCCTCGCAGCCATTCTCCCCAAAGGACGGGCTCTCTTCAGCGGAAGAAGCAGAACCCTGATCAACTGTCGAGTTGCCGAGCCATTTGCCTTGTATCTCCTGTTGTCTTTTTTGGATACTCACGCGAATATCCAGACTCCACTGTGGATGGAATTGCGATTCCAGCTCGTGCGTGAAGTAATAGAAGGCGGCGGAGAAAGTGGCACCGAGAGCAACTGATCGACAAATCCAACAAAGCAAACAATCTACAACCAACCAATCAATCAATCAAACAAACAAGCAACATCCAGATCAGTTTGCGAGTCATTTCTCCTGCCGCCTTCACAGGTGGTAGTGACTTGAAACTGAGGAAAAGCCGCGATCGGCGGTATACGACAAAAGAGCCACTGGGCCAACCAACATGAGAGAGATAGGCATGAACTCTTGGCATTCCTCTTCCGGATGTGATATGGAAGAGTAAGGCAGAGCTCGCCTCTCTCTTACAGTGGCTCTTTCTCGGGATTGTGAATGAGCGATCCCGGGCAAACACCAACAACAACAAAACAAGCGCCACTGCTCTCCACTAAAGATTGATCGAGAGAGGAAGTGGTTGTACCATACTATAAGCAAAACAAATAGGAGGCATCCATGATTGCCTACAATGTCTACCTAAACAACTTACTAAATCTATGAAATGAATCTAATTCAGAAAGAAACTCTTGTGATCATAGTAAATAAATTGTGTCTGCAGTGTGCTGGCACTGACTGGGCCACTCCAGTACTTCGCGCTTGAAAAGCTGTGGTCCCAGCTCAGCGAACGCCGACGGCTCCCGTTTTTATACGTCCACGGTGTCCAAGAAAGCAGGTTCTTCAGTTCATCCCATTGCAGACTCACATGTGGACGTACACGACCAACAGCACCACTGATTCTCATAATTCAACAATACAATATTTTTCAAACTTAGTAAAGCAAAAGTGGTGCCACTCGCATGAAGTACAGAGCCAAACGTTCGCTCTAATCATTTAGTTCGTGAGCTTCACACCCACCGCGCGCGCCTTGATGCGCGCGGCGAGGGAAAGCGTGGCGAAGTTCGTGATCGGCGTCTCGGTCCTCTGGAAGTCCGCGGGGAACCGCTCGTCCACGAGGAACGAGCGCGCGTGCGCCACGGAGATCGACTCGCTCTCGGCGTCGCCCATCGCGAGCAGGAACGCCGCGATCTCGGCGTACGCGGCGGTCTGGCGCTTGAACGTGAACGTGAACTCGGGGTTCACAGCCTTGCTCGCCGCCTCGCGCTGGACGCGTACGTACGCGAGCGTGCTTTTGGTGATGCGCTGAGTGTCCTTGTCGGCGTGCATGAACAGACTCTCAGCGAGCGTCATGTTCACAATTGCTTGATCCTTCTTAAAGTACGTATCTTCGCGCAGCAGCGACGCGTCGTGCTCGATGAAGTGGTGCTTGCTCAGGTCAGCCAGCGAGAACACCTTGGGGATCTTGGCCGCGAGCTTGAGCGTCAGCTCGTGCTCAAAGTTGAACACCTCCTCGAGCATGCGCTGCAGCAAGTCCGACGTGATATTCTTGCCGTCGCGGGGAAAGTACCCGTGGTTTGCAAGCGTGTTGAGGCACGGGCACGGCGATCGGTGGTACTTGTGCGTGTTGTTGAGGAAGCCGCTGGTCTCCTCCTGTGGCGGGCGCCAGTACGCGTGCGCCTGGTCGTCCGCGTGCTCCTTCACTTGGGTGTATTCGCTTGATCTGCTGATTGAGCTGCTGGCTAGAGAGAGCATATCCGAGCCTGGGAGGTGCACATGGTGGAGATCCGAGAGGTCTGGGGTCAGCAGCGAGGCGCACGCGAGCACGGCGAACGCCGCGAGGAAGAGCTGCGAGCTGGAGCTGGAAGAGGAGGAAGACGACGACGGCATCTTGACGTGGAGGTGGAGCTGGGTTGATCTGCGCAGGAGGCTGCTGATTGCGGTGTGAGAGTGAGTGGAGAGAAGGGTTGTGAGTGAGACCTTGGGTCTCACTCTGCTTGGCTGAGGGCCGGGGCACCAACAGAATCCTGCCAGCAGAGAAGGGTTGAAAGAATGGATATTATGCAGTTTTTTTGTGATGTGTGCATTCGAAGTGAGAACTGGAAACTGATATATGGTTTGGTTTCTTTGGAAATCAAGCCCCATTTACAGTACAGGCGCGCAGTGGAATGTTGGCGTTTGGAAAGCTGGACAAATTCGAATTCGAATTCGAAGTGAGATCCTCAGCATCATGTGCATCATCACTTTGATGGCTCATTGGCCCACGTGACGTGCGGACTGGATACAAAGTGGATGGATGGATACAAAGAGAAAATGCGACCTCTCGGTCTTTCTTCGGGATACAAAAGCGCACACGCCATCAACGACAGTGGTTCACTCAACATTTTGATTTGAGTCAGTTGTCCTTGCCATGCACGGCTTTTGGCTCGGGTTTGCTGTTTGAATATTACACCCTTTCTAAAACGATATCAGACAAATAGTGAGACCTGCCATTTTTGTTGAAGTCAAAAAAAGTTGCAAATCACTCGTCCCATCAACCCAAATCACGCGTGCACTTTCTGTGATTCTAGACCTTCACTCACTGGTAACAAATCTCCAACTACCGAAATGAGACCAACAGTTGGTTGGACAGAGAGAGAGCGAGAGAGAGAAAATGGTCCGAGTCCGATGAAAGTCAAGTCTCCTCACTCGTCGATATCAAAACGACTGTGTCTCAAGAAAACGATGTATCTCTGATGCTCCGAAACCACGCACAGAGTCCTCACATTTCCGGTCAAATAGGTATGGGTGTCCGTCTGAACTGCGTTCTTCCTCGCCTGATACTGGTATCCCAACGAATTCCTTCTTTTTGTGGCTCTGTCGTCAAGTGCGTGCGGTACTACCTCGACTGCTGGTTTGTAAACCATACTCCATGAATGAAACGACGAAGGCTGGATCCTCCTCTCTCTCTCTCTCGTCTGCCCCCTGTCCCTTTCTTCCGGAAATCATCGGCTCGTTAGTGCTACCTTCGCCCGCGGCCAGAAAGTGGCAGCGATATCGTCAGTCTATTTGACTGATCTGAGTTGAGGAAATCTGCGTGTATCCTCCTGTGGGTACTTGCAGAGAAACTATCTGGGCATGCAATGGCGTTTGCTTTTGTGCTTTTGAGTGAATGGATTTGAAGGGAGATAGCACCTGTGAGGTGGTACAGTATGTGAAGCGCGCCTGTATGCTACCTACCCACAAGCTAATCATGCGCTTCCCTTGTCGCCATCGCTGATACCCATCACTCGGACTGACCATGTTTCTTGGCAAATGAGAAACGCGGCCAAATCTTTTCGCTACCTCTCAGAAAAACTGCACAGACTCAACCAACCAATTCACTCCTGACTGGAGCGTGGGACCACCGAAAATCAAAGCCCGCCACTGATTGCGAGAGTCCCACCACGCACACGCACCACAGCGTGATTCTTTGGCGGGTAAGATTGCGACTGTGTGCTGTTGTTGTAAGGTACAACCGCCAGTCTGTCTTCAGCCATGCGCTCACGATCAGCCAGGCTCGCGCAGTCTCTTTCTTGCCTACCACGTTGCGTTTCAAACTCCCACAAGTTGCTGGGCAAATGTGACCTCAAGCCAGACACCCTGCTGCTTTACTGAAAAAGGGATGTCGTTTTGCGCTACGGTGCTATATATCGAGCTGTGTTGTGTAAAGGTTGCGTCCAAACTCCGTCAGTGTCTGCTCCGCCACGACGCCCAATTGAGCGACGGGAAATTCACTTAGAACGCGCGCATGGCTTCCTCTCTTTCTCGTTGGTATCGATTATTTGTTTTGCTGCTGTTGTCTCGTGTAACTTTTTTCCCACTCAAGCCTCTCTTCGAAGCCGACCCAAGAGGAAGCAACAGCAAGCGATCGATCGATTGACCCCCAATAGTCCAAAGCCTCTTTGCGGCCCTACAAAAAGTGCACTGTGTCAGGAATCGTCTACCTTCTCATACCTAGTCCAAACTTCTTCGGTAGTTCGTTCGCTCGCTCAATCGATCGATCGATCGCTGCATTCCAATTCCAAAATGCGCATAGTTATTGGGCTTATTGCTGCGAAGGTGGTTCATAAGAGTTGGCGATGTCACTCGCTCACATGCTCATTTTTCGATCAGCGGTTCTCAGAATCGGAGCTAGTCGACGAAAGCGTTCAGCGAATGTCAATGGATTTCTCTATCCTTCACTCTCTTTAAAAAAAGAGCTAGGCTGGCTTAAAAACGAGCAACGCCCTTAGCGAAAACTAACTGATGGCCCTCTCTATGAACCGAAAAATGTGTTGCACCCACTTTTGTGAAATGATGCCTGCATACCGCCTTTAGGAGAAAGAAACCATCTCCTAGTCACCTGTCTTAAAAACGAGAAAGCGCGCGCCAATCTTGAAAATTGAAGCAAAGCAAAAAGCGAAAAGCAGAGACAGCAAACAGCATGGCGCCGCATCCAGTTGGCGGCGGCGAGCCCGGAGGCGCCGACGGGGAAGGCAGGAGCCGCGCGGCCTCGGGCGGGAGACTCACGTCTTCTCGCGATGCTGTGAGCACCACCCGAGCTGCAGCAGGTGAACCAGGCGCTGGCGAGTTTCAGGCGGCGGCGCGACACTCTTCTGGATCGCGGGCGAGCAGGGAGGCGGCGATGGCAGCGTACACGCAGTTTCGCTCGTCGAACGCGACAGCCGCAACGGTGTCTGCGGCGTCGAGTTTCTCGGGTCGCAGCGAAAGCACCGCGCGTCCGACGTCTTCTGCGTCGTTGTTGTCTTCGTCGGCGACGTCCTTTGGGGCGTCTACTAGCGAACGACCGAGCGCAGGGCTGTACGTGAACACGTCCATTTCAGGAAAGGCAGCACCGTCGCCAGCGCCAACACCGACGCAGACAGCAGCAGCAACGAGTGAAGACCCACTAACGCCGCGCTCGCGACTCGCGCTGGAGTCGACACTGTCGAAAATGGGTGCGAGCAGTAACCAAATGATGGGGTTCGATGGCGCTTCTTCTTCGTCGATGGCAGGTGGTGCGCCAAGCAAGGCGAAGCCATCGCTGGCAGAGAAGTACGCCGGCGGCGGCAACAACAGCAACAGCAGGGGTGGCGATGCTGTGGGAGGGCATCCACTCTCACCGCACAAGGAGCTGATGAACATGCTGGACTCGGCGAATTTCAAAGCTGCTTCGAAATTCGCCAGCGGAGTCAGCGGATCAAGCCTGGGGGCAACTGGCAGTCTCGCCATGTCATCGCAGCATGGAGCGTCCAGCTTCGCAAGTCGTTCGATCGCGAGCAGTTTTTCTTCGAACAGCGCAGCAGCAATGAGTGGTGCCAGCACGCAGAGCACGCTCCCTCGAGGTGCAGGCGGCGCCGACAACCAGAAAGAGCGGTCCCGATGCGGAACAGAGATCCTGTACGACTCTTTGATTCGGCTTCGACTGAACAACCACCAGTGCTTGCGGATCTCTGCGCTGTCGCTGTCGCCTCCTCCGTCGTCCGTGTCGTCGTCCACTCCAGTGAAGTCGTCGCGCAGAACGTCACAGAAGAACCTGTCGTCGCAGATCGATGTGTCTGGCAACGGTCTCAACGGAGATGACGACCAGGTGTTTGTGCTCATGAACGCAAACATGCGCACGGACTGTGGCGAAGTGCACTTCTCAGACATTGTTGCGCTGTATTGCGTCAGCGGGAGCCGCAAAGGGCATTTTCTGTCCGTGGACCCGATGACCCAGCAACTGACGACGAAGAAAGGGCCCGTAATCTCGAATGGTGAGAAGTGGCGCCTTGTGAATCCGAATGTAACACCTAACTCGCGCGAAGATGATGGCAGTGTGTTTGGAGGAGATGCTGGCAGTCTTGGCGCTTTCAGCACGAAGTCGGGCGTTGCTGGGAGAAGACCTGAGAGTTCCTACTTCTCGATGAACTCGACGAACGTCATGTTGGAGCAGCAGAAGGCGATCATCACGAGCGACAAAGTGCTCTTCAAGATGTTCGCAGCCGACATGTTTCTGTCTGCACGCGTCGATCCATTTGACGTGCTCGTACCTCCAGTCATCCAGCTTGCGAAAGAAAACGACGGATCAAACGATTGCCTTCAAGTGTGGGAGATCACGAAATCGAACATTCCGTACGATCCGAGCTGGAATCGCGAGCGAGGGTACTTAACAGGAGAGGTATTTGTCCAGCCACACAAGAAGCGACGCGAGGCTGTTGATGACGGTGACGTGAATCTCCCTCCGCTATCTTCGTACCCGCCGTCGATTCAAGAATCCATCATCATCGACGATCTGCTTTATGCATTTGTTGGCGTGGCAGGGCGCTACATCAAGCTCGATGTAACCGAGTCGCGAGTGGACGTGGCGAAGCAAACCCGGACGTTCAAGTTTAGTTTGGACCAGCATGGGATGGATCCGTCGATTTCGTCGCTTGCGTCGAGATGCTTTTGCTTGGGCGAGTTCTTCCTCAAGTTGACTCTGTACGTGGAGCAGTTCTCCCGGTACGAGTACGGACAAGTGAATCACGCGTTTTGCGCTGCGCTGAAATCGTTGCTCAAGGAATACACGATCGTGATCGCGCAGCTCGAGCATCAAATGAAGTTGACAGCGTCGACGGGGCAAGGTGCAATGACCATTCAGAAGCTCTGGTTCTACGTGCAGCCAAGTCTGCGAACAATGGAAATGCTCAGCATGCTCGTTGACGCCTGTCGAAACACTCTTGGCGGCGGTTCGTTGTTGAGTGAAATCCAGCGCATCAGGTCGTCGTTGGCTGGAGACATGAAAGCTGGTCAGGTGTTCTCGTTCCTGATGGAAAGAGCCACCGTGCCGTATCTGAAAATGGTGGAGCGCTGGATTTATCACGGAGATCTTGTTGACCCCTACGACGAGTTCATGATTCGACGCGATGACGAAGTCGGCAAAGAAGACGTGAGCGACAACCCGTACTCCACCTATTGGCAAGATCGGTACACGCTGCGTGAGGCGCAGGTGCCGCTCTTTTTGGCGCGTTTCGCGCAGAAAATCCTAACCGCGGGCAAATATCTGAATGTGTTCCGCACGTGCAATCGTCAAGTGGATTGTCCATTCGCTGGATCCATCGAGTTTGCAGCTAGCGAATCAGTTTACGAGGAGCTCATCGACAAAGCACACGCGTTTGCCAGTCAGACGCTGTTGGATTTCTTTGTGAAAGACAACGATCTGGCGAATCGGTTGGTGTCGCTGAAGCATTACTTCCTCATGGATCAAGGCGACTTCTTCGTGGACTTCATGGACGTGGCAGAGGAAGAGCTCAAGTTGCGCGCTGATAAGCTCTCCATCTCTCGACTGGAGTCGCTGCTCCACCTGTCGCTTCAAACATCAACGTGCTCGTCTGACCCCTACAAGGACGATTTGGTTTGTTTCCTGTCGCCAAACAACCTTATCTCGCAGATGGAGGCTATTCATGAGAGAGCACAGAAGGGAATTCGAGACTCGCTGACTACGTTCAAGACCACTTCGATGAACCACCCAGGCTACAAAGTGATTGACGCCTTTACCTTGGACTACAAGGTGAAGTGGCCACTCGCGCTTGTCGTGTCTTGCGGCGCGCTGACCAAGTACCAGATGATTTTCCGCCATTTGTTCTTCTGCAAGCACGTCGAGCGCCGCCTGTGTGACGCCTGGCTGAATCACCAAACGACCAAAGAACTCTCGCTGCGGTCCGACCTGGGGCCATCATTCTGCCTTCGCCAGCGAATGCTCCACTTCCAGCAGAACTTTGTGTACTACATGATGTTCGAAGTCATCTCTCCTCGCTGGCACGCTTTCCAGAAGCAGCTCGGTACCGTGGAAACGGTGGATGACATTCTTCACTGCCACGGTGAATTCTTGGACATGTGCTTGAAAGAGTGCCTTCTGACGGACCCAGATTTACTGCGTGTCCTCACAAAGCTCATGACAGTCTGCATGACATTTTCGAACAGTATCGAATGCTTCACGCGTCCATACTTTCTGGATGAAGAGACTATCAAGGCTGAGCGCGAGGCCGAACGTGATCGCCGAGCAGAGAAGAAAGCGCGAGAGGAAGCCGAAGCCGCGCTCGCAAACTTTCAGCGTCTCAGTGGTGGCACCGGACCAGGAGGTGCAGGTAAGAAGAAAGGCGTTCTCAAGCGCAGACAGTCTTCGCAGGTCGACATGCGCCGCGCGAGAATTAAAGAGCTCTCGGACGATGTCAAGCGCGCGTTGACCGAGCGCGAGGGGGAGATGGAAAACCCGTTTGTCCGTATGACCAGCGATTTGGAGAACCAGTTTGACTCGCTCCTTGGGGAATTCATGCAGCAGCTGCTGCGACGGTCGTTGTTGCAGGTAAGTAACAGCAATGCTGAAACACTGAGTGATGTGCTGAGATTCGAACATTGACCATTTCTCGTGTGTTTGTTTTTGTTTTTCCTCTCTTGAACAGCACAACTCGCATCTGTCCAACCTTTGCACGAGACTGGACTATAACGGCTTCTACACGAAATAGACTCCAAGCAAAGCGTCTTGCAACGCGCGGTGTGCTTGCTGGTGATTGAAATTGGTGATGTTGCTGAAGTCGTTTGGTTGTTTGTTGATCAGCAGTGGGATGCAAGACTTGTCCCTTTCCAGCTTGTTGGATGAGCTAGAAAGGTGCCATAACCAATGTTTTTTTTTGCTCTGTTTTGGCAGGGCTGCGATTGCGACTGAACAGTCGCGATTTTGTGGAAAGATCCAAGATTTGGATCGCTAGGTGGTCACTCGGTTGTCTTGTATGTCAAAGAAAGATACACACAGAAGACGCGGTCAACACCAGCAGTAGCAGCCGCCGCCACAAGTCCTCTTCGAGCGCACGCGGACGGAGTGCAGAGGTCGGCCGACGCAGTGATACATGAACACATCGACGCAAGTATGAGAGTTGCTCGGGGTAGTCTTCGTGAAGTCTTTGCGATCGCAGCTCTCACGCTGTGGTTCCTGCTGTGCGATCAAGTCGCCGTCGCAAACCAACTGATCGTGCTTGCCCAGCCAATCAACTCGGTCACTGGAGAACCGTTTGCGCTTCAGCCAGTTATTGCGCTCACAGATGACGACGGGAACATCCTGACAAACGTCAACACCGGGACAGTTCGTGCTTCAGTCGGCGTGAACCCAGCGCGATTTGCCACTGTCCAGCCAAGCAATAACTCGTTTGCCTTCGTCAATGGGATTACCAAGTGCAGCGGTCTCTACATCAATCTGGTGGCGTCCGGGTACACGCTTGCGCTGATTTCGATCTATCACGGCGTGAGAACAGAAACGGCGGCGTTTGATGTCGTTGTTGGCTTGAGGTATACGATTGCGATCATGACCGACGTGAGTACCGCGTACGGCGGCACCGCGTTCTTGCCTTAACCTGCAGCAGCGATCGTCGATAAAGGTGGCAACCGCGTGGACACGCTGTACGAAGGAACCGTTCGACTGGAGATTGTGAGGAATCCTGTGGGAGGTCATCTTTTGCCGACTGGCAACCTGAATGTCACGGTTGGAGGTGGTATCGCTAAATTCCAAGGTATCTTTATTGATGTCGCTGGATCGCCGTACACGCTGCGCTATACCACGGATTTGGTGTTACCCGGAGGTTCAGAGATCGAGACAAACCCGTTCACGGTCGCTGCAGGTGTGTGCAACAACTTGGTCTTGTTGAACACCCCCTGTCGAAGTGACTGGAGGAAAGCGTTCGCGATCCAGCCAGTGTTGAAGCTGATCGATTCAAGCGGTAACACGCTTGAGGCAGACAGCGCCAGTTTGATTCGCGTGGCAATCTCAGCAAACCCGTCAGACGACGTGCTGTCCCCCGCGCAGTCGCTGAAATCGTTCGTTTGACGAGGCGTCGCAATTTTTCGAGGTCTGCGCATTGACAGAGCTGGTGACGGCTACTCGCTTGTGTTTACGTTGTACACCAAAGTCCCTGGACAGATCGTGTGGGTTCGAACCGATATTGAGCAGGTCTCGCCTCCGTTCAACATCATTGTTGGACGCCCCGCCACGCTGTTCCTGTAGCAGAATCTGTCTGACGGCGTTCTCGATGGCCAGCTGAACGAACACCAACCGGTTTTAGCGTTTATGGACGTCGACGGGAACGTCGCCTCTTCGATTGTCACGGGGTCCGTGGCTGCGACGCTGGTGCCAAGTGCTGAGATCGCGTCTTTCATCGTAGTGGATATAACCACAGCTCCATTGCTCACAGTGACGACGGTGAAAGCTCTTCCCACACCGCTGTATCCGATGCCCTACGAAGTTGGCATGCGACTGTCCATCGAAGTGATATTCTCCGACGAAGTGCTAGCGTTGGGCATGCCGACACTGATCTTGCAGACGTCGAGCACAGGTCCGAATAGCGTCGCGGAGTGTGTGACGCTGAACACGTGGACCACCAAGATTGTGTTCCAGTATAACGTCATACTCACTGACAGCACTGGCGATTTGAACTACCTGTCGACGACGACGTTGAGTCTGAACGGCGGAACGATCCAAGACCGCAACATGCGGACCCCAGTGCTCACGCTGCCCGACTTCGTGAGCGCAAACTCTTTGGCTGGCACAAGCAGCGTCGTGATTGATACAACTGCTCCTGTCATCGCGAGTGTCTCCTTAACAGCGCTAGGGAATGGTGAATTCGGTACCGGCGAAGAGATCTCCATCAAGATGCTGTTCTCCCACCCCATCATCTTAACTTCCCGCTGCTGCGCTTCCAACCGAGTGGCATCACGACAATCATCTGGTGCGGCGTCTACGTGAGCGGCAGTCCCGGAACGAAGTTGCGCTTTGAGTACACGATTCAAACTGGCGACACGTCGAGCGATCTCGATTATGCGGACTCGAAGGCAATCATTCTGAGCGGCACTCACATCCTGACATGCCCGACAAACCCAATGAGTACGCCGATTCAGGACGCTGATCTGCGTCTGAACCCACCGGGCGGAAGACTGCTCGGTACTTCCTCGAAGCAAATTGTCTTTGGTGTCGTGAAATACACCGACCTCGTTGTCGATCGCCTCGGTTTCGACTACAAGATCGAATTCCGCGCGCAGATCGGGAGTGCCGTATTGGAAGCAAGCTCGAGGTTCGATGTGCTCTACTCTGCCTGTTAGACTGCGAGCGTCGCCGTACGCCAGCGTAGATAGACTCGGCGCGAGTGCAGATATCGATGGTGACACCCTGGTGCTAGGAGGCCCTGGTGCGCAGCAGCCAATTTCCGCGACCCAGATCGTGAGTGCGGTGGGTGATTCAGGCAACTACGTGGATGAGATCCAGGCGATCGCCACAAGCGCGACGCAGCGTCCAGCGATTCAGGAGATCACAACGAGCACTGCACCCGGAGAAACGATTGGCGGCTGGTTCTTTCTTCAAATTGGTAACATCGGTCCAACATGCAGGATCTATTACAGCTTTGATATGGTGCAACTGTGGGTCGCGCTTGAGCTCGACCTAGGCTTTGGGCTCGAGACGATCCGAGTCACACGGCAGGAGAACACGTACTGCGCGCGCAACCAAGGGTTCATCTGGATGATCACGTTCTTGTACATCGAAGGACTGCTTGCACCGCTCACAACGATCAGCCAGCTCACTGGACAGCAGGTGATAATCGGAGGCGGACGCGGACTCAACCAGGCGCGGATCCTCGTCGAATCGACAGCGATTGATGGGTTTCTCACACTTCAACTCTCAGACCTGGTGACGAGAAACATCACGTACAACGTCATGGAAAGTGAGCTTACCACGATTTTGACCCAAGATCTGGGCTTGGCGGTACGAAGTCTCTTTCGCGCGTTGCCGACGAAAATGCGCGGGTATGCGTGGAACATTACGTCCGTCGCAAGTGATACGATGTACGATATGCCCCAACTTGTTGCGTAGACTGCGGGACTGCTGGGGTACCAAGCGCGCATCGCGATCCGAACGATGCGAGAAGGTCTTGGGAAGCTCTCAGGATTCTTTCGACTGCGATTTCGAAACGACATCTTTCCAAACGACGAGATAGACAGCATCCCCGTCGCTGCGAGCGACCTGTAGCTCGAGGCCGCGCTCGAGAAGTTGGTTTCTATCGACGACGTCCAAGTCGTCCGTTCCACTGCGATGAACCCCTACGGTGGGTACTCGTGGACGGTCACCTTCTTGAAAGTCAATACGAAGAACCAGTACGGTCCTGTGATCGACACCTCTGGGAACCTACCAGCACTGGTTTCTGTGTTTTCTGCGACCGTCTTTGGGAAGCAGGCCACGCTCTTGAAAGGCACAAATGCACACGTTGAGATCCAGGTCGGTGGCTACGAGGCGCTTCCGGTTGCAGTCGGCGATACCCATTGGGGGCTACCTGGGGATAACGCTGGCATGATCTCGGTTTTCATTCATGGAGCAAACGACTGGAGGCAGCAAGGGAGCACGATCACATGGATCGACACACGAGCAAACGACCTGTTTGGACCCAGCGTGAGCATCAAAGGCGACCTCGTGCTCGTTGGCGCTCCAGCGGCCGCGGTTTTCGGCGATTTCGAGCCCCAGAACCTGCTGTGCGACGCGGATGCCGGCTTTTTCCGGCTGATTTTCAACGGGGAAGCATCCGATGGGATCCCGTTTAACGCTGGCAAGGATGCGCTCAAGACAGCGATCGTCAATGTCATGTCGGTGTCGTTTAGCGAAGTGGACATTTTGACGTCCTTCACAAGCGTTTGCAGTGGGACGGAGATCACGATCGCGCTTCACAACGGAAACCTCGCGGATTCGACAGGCAACATTATCGACTTGGCGATCGACGCGTCTGGGTTAAAGAAAGGAATGCTTCTGGACACGGGGCGAGTGTAACAGTATCGCGCGGGTACTTTCAAAACCGATGGGATCAACTCAAAAGGACTCCAGTGCGGTGCAGCGTATTGTTTGGCCGCCAGAACGGTATCTGGTCCCAGTATCTGAAGTTTACTCCGCCACCTGACCAGATCTTTGACATCCAAGAGTATGGGGGCGCAAGTGGCAATGCATGACACGTTTGCTACGGTAGGAGCTCCAGGCGGGTTCGACGAAGAAGGTCGCGTGTTCGTGTACGAGTACAACGTTGGGAGCGCCACGTGGAGTCTGTTCTAGATCTTGAGCTCCGCACCTTACGACCGTACGAAAGGCGATCGATTCGGAGATTCCATCGCGATATCTGGGAATCTGCAGGTCACGCTCACGATCGCGGTGGGGGCACCTGGGTACGCAACTGAGAGCGGCGCCGTGTTTGTGTTTGGTCTGTTCAACGGGGTGTTCATAAATCGCCAGTTCATTTTGCAGTCAACGCCAGAGCTGCAGGTAGGAGGTTGCTTCGGAAGCTCGATGGACCTTGACATGGTCACCACGTACACGATGGCAGTGGGGGCCGAGTGCAGTGCGTTGCGGAGCGGTGTCGACAGTGGTCTTGTGGCCGTCTTGGCTCGCCGAAGCAGCACCGATATATTCTTTAACGTGCAGCAAGTTCTGTATGGCTCCGACACTCGCGTGCGCGACCACTTTGGGACAAATGTAGCCGTCTCGAAAGATACCGTGATTGTCGGTACTCACGAAATGTACGACGGACTTCGGACGATTCGCAAACCAGTGCAGTCGATCGCAACGAGTACTTCAGATGGTAGCACTCTCAGCACTGGGACGTTCACGCTGAGTCTGAACTGGGCAATGCCGTCGCCAACAAATGTGGTGGAGCGCAACCAGACGCGTCCCATCGCGCTTGACATCGATGCCGCATCGCTGCAGGTCATTCTGGAAAGCGACTTCCAAATGGCCAAAGTTCTAGTGCAACGCGCTGGCTCAAGCAGCACTGGAGGCTACATGTGGTACCTCACTTTTGCGAGCAGCACGAGTGATTTGCCGCTTGTCGAGGTCGATGACGCGGGGCTTCTCTACAACAATCCAAGCGCGCAGATCACGATTGACTGGGTCGTTCGGGTGCCGCCGGTGCTGCGAAGCAACGCGTACGTGTTTACACGAAACAGTGCAGGCAAATGGACCGAACAAGCCACGCTCTACCCTCGCGAGAAGCAGTACTTCAGTTGGTTTGACACCGCCGTGGCGATAGACCAGCGCTACGCGATCATCGGTGTTCCGGATCTCGATACCTACGAGTCTGGGACGAGCGCTGGCGGCGGGTTTGTGATCCCGGCATCTTTGCGCTCCAGTTTTCCTCCAAGACCTACAGCGTTTTCGAGGGCAACGATCTTGGCATCACAGTGCAGCGCTGCAGCCGCAATGGTGGGTTCTGCACGATGAACGTCGCGTCGTCACCTACTCTGTACGTCAATTACGACATTGGAGATGCGTATTCCGACCGGCAGTCGCAAAACTACGTCCCTGTGATCCCTGACGTTGGTCCGTACCAAAAAATGTCCGTGCTGGAAGCCGTCCCTTTCAGTGCGGACGCGTTCTTCGCGTACTACGTGCTCGGCCACGAGCCATTCCCGCAACTTCCGAGAGGGCGGTGACTCCAAGCCGACAATGTTGGCACTGCTAATGGTCGGAACCAGCAGTACGGGAGGTCGGACCGGCGCTCGCTCTGGATCGACGCGCAGTTTGGCTACGCGGGCGTGTCTGACTACGCTTTCAGCGCGGGCGAGATGTTCTTTGACAGTGGTGGCTAGATTCAGACGTTCACAGTGTCGACCACGAATGACTTTATCGTAGAAGACCCAGACGAGACGATCATGCTGCGGCTTTCTCTGCCTGGTATCTGGCCAAGCTCCTACGGGAGCCTCTGGTCCACGTTCACGATCCGAGACAATGGCGATGGTGGCACTGGGACACGGCTGAATCTCGATTTCCTCTTGGCTCGTACTGCTGGTCAGTCTGGAAGCCAGTTCAGCGCCGCTGTGAGTGTGTTTGATGACGGAAACGTTGCGGTCGTCGGCGCTCCGCTGGAGAAGCAGGCGCTCATGATCCAGGACACCTCCGTGCAGTGTGGGGCCGTGTATTTCTACACGAGAAGAGGCGGGCTCTGGGAGTTGGACAGTAAAGTGTTCCTAGCCGAGTGCGCGAACGGGATGCTCTTTGGCGCGTCGGTCGCTATCGACGGGCGCCTTGGGACGTTCTGAGCGATCGTTGGCGCGCCGAGAAGCGCTGCAGCGTACCTCTATCGCCGCCAGAGCTCGAAATGGGTCCAGGGTACAATGTTAACGGACGTGTCGACATTTGCTCCGACCCACAACTTTGGCGGCGCAAAAGCTGTGGGTGTCTACGGTGACGTCGCGGTGGTTGGCGCCTCTGGTCTTGAACGCGTGTTTGTGTACCATTGCGTCTTGACTGGGCGGGAGCTCACAGCGCAACTTTACTGCAGCGATCGCAATGTGTACCGGATCTTGGAGCAAAACGTCGAGCAGGAGTACCATTTTGGGCAAGCGGTGGCGCTGCATCGACGCGCGATCGTGGTTGGTGTGCCACACGGGGACGGAGGCGTGTTCAACCCGAGTCAGTATCACGATCAAAGCTTCGACCGCAAGTTCTTCGGCATGGAGGCGACGTACGTTTTCCACATCCAGGCACAGGAGCAAACGATTCAGTTGCGCACCGACGATCCGTTGGCCGCAGGCTCGTTCTGCTTGTCGACCACTTTCCGAGGCGTGGCCGGCACAACAAAGCTCATCTCGTTTGGCGCGTCTGCTACAGATGTGAAGCTCGTGATTCAGGAACTGTCGGTGATTCGCATTGTCGAAGTGACGAGAACAGGGACGATCGACCAGGGCTTCACGTGGAGCGTCGTGTTTATCGGTGACATCCTCGCTTTGCCGTTGCTCACTCCACAGTGGAAGAGCTACGGGTGTGCGGACTGCACTGGGTTCAGTAGTTCGTTCAAGGCCGACCCGGCAGACCAGATCATTGTTGCAGAGGCTACTCCAATCGGCAATTAGGAGCAGCACGCGCGCATTCTCGCCCCCGACGGCAACCCGTGCGGCCAGTTTGGCTTCAGCGTCGCTATCAGCGGCGAGCAGGTCATCATCGGCGCGCCGTATTCGAGTGTCATGACAACGACGACGTGGAATTTCGAGACCGGCGATCTCACAGGCTGGCTGACCACTGGCAGCGCGTTTGACTCGCAGCCAACGTTTGGAGACAACCCATACACACGAATCAATACCTACAAGTTCAGACCGTACAGGAGCAACGAGACTGGGCAGCGGCGCTCCATGAGGGTCGGTACTGGGTGGGGATGTTCGAGTCTCGCCCCGGTGCGGGCAAGCAGACTGCGGTGATCTCTTCCTGCGCTTTCGCGAATGGTCTGTCGTGCAAGACCACAAACTACAAACTCCCTGGCGGGAGTCCAGCAAGCAGTTACCAGGATGATGGACCAACTGGAACGATGGCGTCACAGGCGTTCACAGTGCTAAGTCCATGGCTTTCGTTCAAGATCGGCGGTGGCTGCGACATTCGCTATACCTACGTGGAGCTTCTCGTCGACGGCATTTCGATGCTAAAGAAGGCGGAGCGATGCCAAGAAGCCATGGAGACTGCGCAGTAGGATCTAAGCCTATTCCTGAACAAGACAGCGCAGATCCGCGTCGTGGATGCGTCAACTGGAGACGTCTGGGGCCACATCAACTTTGATCACGTCTGCTTCAGTTGGGACCCCGCCCAGGCGTCGACACCGAACGCCGGCGTCGCGTACGCCTTTCGACGCAAAGCACCGACGAGTCTGGATCCGTGCGTCAATATCAACCGGAAGCTGTGCAACTGGGAGTACCAGGCGCGTCTCATCACGAGCGACAAGCGCAGCGAGGATTTTCTTGGCTTTGACGTCGCAGTCGACGACAGCACTGACGCTGCTGTCGTCAGCGCGCCGGGTCAGGAAGCGGTCAATGCAAACAACTCGGCGTTCCTCGAAATGCACACTGATCTCCCCATGGACGCTGTGGGGAGTTTGTACGTGTTCCAGCGCACAGACGAAGTGCGTGATGGCAAAGACGTTCTCATCTCTCCACCAAAGTGAAGCCCGAAGGAGATCGCAAAGGTGCAGTATCCAAAGAAAGAGGCATATTCCAAGTACGGACCGGCGGTCTCTAAATCGCAACTCGCTGCTCGTTGGTGCGCCATGGCTGTCGACATCGCCACTACGCTACCAGGCAGGCCAGGCGTTCTACTACGACCTGGGCTTCGCGAGTGTGCGCTTTACTGCAAAGCTGTTTTTCTGCGTAGAAGGGAATGCCGACAGTCTGGTCTCGCTCACGATCTCCCGGGCAGGTAGCAACGTGACGGCACCGCTCACGGCGGTACGGAACCGAAGATCTGAGCACAGTGTCGGTCGATTCGCTCAAGTACGCTGCGTGCACGAAAACCCCGCTGATGCAGCGAAGCGACTACTATTACCAGCAGATGGCCGGCGAAGTCACTTTTGCCACCGGCGAGACCTCCAAGCAGGTCATCATCCCGATCGCCGACGATCTCTGCTACGAGCTCTGGGAGAAGTACTTTGTCGTGCGTCTCAACGTCTCGGGAGGAGAAGTGCTCATCGGCGAGCAATACATCGCAACGGTGCGCATCGACGACGATGATTTGCCTACGACCCGTGTTACTTAGTTCATCTCTGGGCGACTAAGGGGCTTGTCTGCTTACTGCCAGTGCTGCTGGATCCACGATGCACTCGCGTCATGGGGCTTTGGCTGCAGCGGGAAGCACACGATGCTGGCGTTTCTAGGTGGTGTCGTCGCGCTTGCGTCCAGACTCTGGTACTCTACGATGCTCGCTGGGAACACGTCTTCGAGGAAGATCACGCGAGGTAGAGCCATCTGCAGCAACAGCAACAGCAACAACAACAACAGCAGTCAAGCAAAGGAACATCTCACACGGTTCAGTTAGTCTGAAGAGCTGCAACACTTTCATAGGATAGAAGAACAGAATGGAGGGAGACCTCGAGCCAGTGGTCGAACTTGTAAATGAACTTGCTGATCGTGCGGAAGTGGTCGTGCAGCAGCTGATAGACGTGGCGGAATGGCAATGACGACGAAGTCGATGCTGCGTCGTGCTCGTTTCGCCACATCATGAGGCTACTGTTGTACCCATCGTGTCGCTGCTCGTTCGCCATGTTGTCGGTCTTCAGCAGCGCGATCGCGCCTTTCGGGATCTCCCATCGTAGCAACTTGTCCAACGAGTCGACGATCACTGTGTCCAGATCCACAAAGAGGCACTTGCCGTTATGCGGCAGCAAGCGCGAGACGCGAGGAGAGAACACCTGGAGCTTGTTCCACCAGCCTTTCCAGCCAGGCTCCAGGGAAACACAGCGCAGGTTCGCCTTATCTGTAGCAATACCGCTGGCGTCGTCGGTTAGGCACACAAAGTCGATCTCCACCGCTGGCACTATCGCAAACTCACCTCTGGCTGTAAAGTTGCTGTTGCTGTTGCTGTTCCGAGTGATCGAGTTGTAGAGTTTGTTCACGTACTCGGCGCCGTACTTGGCGCCCCATTTCACGCAAAGCACCGACACTTTGGCGGGAAGAACTGCTACTGGTCTGTAGTCTTCGTCGCCGATTTCTCTAACTAGTGATGCCGGCGGAGATGCACTAATTGATCCTGTAGCTGGAGCCTGGCTGTCGTCGCTTGTCTGCCGCCGCTTCAATCGAAGCTGCTCGCCGATTTCTTTCTCCATGAGCTCCCAGTACCGCTCGATCGCCTCTTGCTGTCGCCCTGCTCGTCGCAACAGGACGTTCATATTGTAGTGCGCTTCTCGGAAGTCCGGCGCGATCGCCAGCGCTGTCGTGCAGTGATGCAGTGCGCTCTCGAGATCGCCATCGATCATCAATTGCGCTATTCCAAGTCAGCATTCAAGGGGGCACAATGAAGCTGCCAATTAGAATGTTGCGCTATGGTCACAACCCACAGGATAGTCCAGACCACAGTCGTGCGTATGCACGTACCTGCAAGGTTCGCATGCGCCTCTGCAAACTGCGGCTTGTGCTCCACAATGCGCCGGTACAGCGCGATCGCTTCGTCTCGCTCTCGCAGCTGCACCTTCACGTGCGCGAGCTCAAAGAGCGCCTTCCAGTAGCTGGAGGAGGACACTCGCTCGCGTTGGTCGTCGTCGTCATCATCACCCGCTGTTGGTTCCTGTCCTTTAAGCGCCAGTAGAGCCGCATTGTAGTGCTTTGCGGCCTGTGGGAGGCGCTTGGACGCCGCTAATAGGCGTGCCAGCTGCACATGCGCCGCCGCCGCGCCATCAGTATGCTTCTGCTGGAGCGACATTATTAGGTGCCCGCGTTCCGTCAATGCAAATACGAAGTTACTGTTGTACACAAAGTCAGACCAGACAACCCAAGCAACACCCACACTTGACTCGTGTCCAAAAACGCGATCTTTCGCACATGCAACAAATGGTGTCGGAAGGTGCGGCACCTACGGTGATCTGATGATCGCAGCCGCACGCAAAAGCGATAGCAAATGAAGCAGTGAAAATGAGGCAATGTTATTATCGACCGCACGTAGCGGCTTTTGCAAATGAGCTATCAATAGCGAGATTTCTGTTTCTTCGGATCGTACTCGACCCACCACGTCTTGAACACGCCCCAAGTATCAATCACAACCTTTCCACCGTGTGTCACTTGTACGACCTCGTCGTTGTACGTCATCGCACAGTTGCTGAGGTTTGCAGAGCCGTTCCACAGAATCTCTCGGTCGAAGATCACATACTAGACATTAGGAGCACAAAATCAGTCATTCGCACAAAAAACCAATGTCAAGTTGTTCAGAATCGGTTCAATTACCTTCGTGTGCATGAAGCCGCTGTCCTGTTTGAAGTGCACTTCCACTTTCTAGACGCAGCAGCGACATTGTCAGTATTTCCGACGATGGACCACCACGAAATCCCGCAGAGAAATAATCTCGTACCTTGTTCACGAGCGCTCGCCAAGTGGCGATGTTGCTTGACGTGTGACGGTCTGTGATAACACGGACCGTAACGTGTCTCTGTTTTGCACGAATAATAGCATTCGTGATCTAAACGCTGATCAGTTAGTAAGCTATTCACAGTTCCAGGCGTGCTGTAAAAGCTAAGAAGACGCACTTCTCGGTGTGAGATAATGAACATCGACACCTCCAGCGTCCTGTTCGCGTAGTCGATGAGCGAAATCAGGTACCGCCGAGACTCCTTGCTGTCCACCGCAAAGAATCGGTCCAGCGAAGGCCGACGAGGGCGTTCCACGGCCCGTTCAGGCGCCCGTCGAATTGGGATCAATGGGACAACAAACCCAAGCTCCGTTCTCACCAAGTCCACCATCGCTAAAGAGTAGGGGGACGTTGCTCTGGCGTCCGCGGGGTGTGGAAGTACATGTTCCATACCTCGGTCTCTTGCTCTTGGGACAGCATACGCAGCGAGCGACTCGCGCTGCCTTTGGAGCAACTCATCGACGACTCCTTGTGCTCTTTCCTGCGCGCAACTGGAAATGCGAGTCAGTCCAGCTCGCGGACGCTCATAATGTGAGGAGCCCGCCACTTGAAATGGACACAGCCTAATTGCAGTCTTTCACATTTCGATTTTCTTTAAAATTCTAGAAATTAGGGCTAATATCTAATATTTATGTTGTGTGTACATATAAAAACAGTCTCGGAGACTGTCGATAGGTAAAACAAAGCTGACAAGAAAATCAGAAGGCAGCTTTTCAAGATTACCTGTTCACTCCAATGTGTGGGCTATAACGGATCACTGCTAATGACTCTACATTTTATGCACGGTAAAAATGACCGGTTTTGTAAAAGATATTTGTTCTAAAGGGTTATACATTATGACGGATTTGAACACGGGATTTGCTCAGGTGCCAGTAAACTCTTCGAACCGCGCATACAAATCTCAAGATATAGGGTCTTCTAATAGAGGTAGGGTGAGCACACCTCGGAAACCTTAATTGTGGATCCTTCAAATAAAAAATTACCCCTCAAATCCTATCTTCTCTCCAAACCAATTGATACTCCTTTTTCAAATCCTTTTTTGCAATAAAAATTTTATTGATAAATTTCGTTGATGTGATTGGCCATAATAGAGTACAGCGCGCCTCTTTTCTTTCAGTGAAAATCTCGTAATGATTTATTTGTTTGGCTGTGGAAATATCAACCTGACATGGGTGCTTATTGACGTTTGTAGAGCTGGCATACAAATATGTCTAGCTCAAAAGCAAAAATTTGAGAGGTAAAAAAATCAGGTGACCTGGTTCGGTAACTTATAATTAGTTGCTGAATGAGTGTTTTTTACGAGGTAAATAACAATCGAGTACATTCTCGCCGATTTGCTAGTACTATATCTGATACGTATCATTTAAGTGTTCAAAAGCTGGCTCTCTGTTACAGAAAGAGAACACCATTTTGCCGAAAAAAGGCACAGCTTTTCGCCCAAGGATATCTCTCTTTAGTCAGAACAGACACTTTGGCTTTGGTGGAAGGACGCGGGCGGACCATTTGCCAAGACCACAGACAGACAGACTCCATTCGAGCGCTCTCTATCGATCGCTCGCTCTACATCTCTGTGCGTGCGTGTGTGCGTGTTGGGCGTGTCACGAGAGAAGAGCGCGCCGTGGCATCATCACCAGCAGCGCCACGGACGAGCAGCAGCAGCGACCGCCTGAAAGCCAGCGCTCGCAAGAGAAGTAGCATCAGATTTTCCATTCAGCTTCAGCGCGCATTTCGTCCGCATGACTGGTATGCGCTCTAGCTTTGTGTCTATATACAGCTCTCTCTCTGTGTGTGCCTATCGCATGGATATGTGCATCGTTTTGAAGAGGAGGTGCTAATGTTATGGCATCTGTGGTGTGTGGTGGTGATTAGTGTACAGCTGGGGACGTGGGGAAGACGGACAGCTCGGACTGGGCGACACGAGCGACCAGTACCGGCCCGTGCTGATCGATGCGCTGCAGGAGCGGCGCATCGTGCAGATCGCGTGCGGCAGCGGCCACACGGTCGTGCTCACGGATGAGGGCGAGGTGTACACGTGGGGGCGCGGCGACGACGGGCGGCTGGGTCACGGCGACAATGGCTGGAAGTTTGTGCCACGACTCGTCGAAGAGCTGCGCGGACGCAACATCCGCCACGTCACATGCGGGAGCTACCACACAGCGGCAGTTACGGTCTCGGGTGACCTGTACACATGGGGCGGCGGTATGTACGGCAAACTGGGACACGGCAACGAGACAGGCCATTCGACGCCGTACCTGGTCGAGTCGCTCAAGGGGCTGCAGGTGCGACAGGTTGCGTGCGGGAGCCGCCACACAGTGGTGCTGCTGGAGAACAAGGACGTGTACACGTGGGGCGACAAGGAGAACGGCGTATCGGGCCACGGCGACACGGAGGGCCAGCAGTACCTGCCCTGCAACGTCGAGGAGCTGCGCGGCAAGAACATCAAACAGATCTCGGCCTGCGGCTTCCACACAGCGGCACTGACAGGTACATAACCAGTTGATTCTGTTGCTCACGTTGGTACTGCTCTGGGCCGAATGACGAACTTAATTCGATCTTCGTGTGTTATGATAGAATCCGGAGAGGTGTACACGTTTGGGGACGGTAAGTTCGGGCGCCTGGGCCACAACTCGGAGCGGAACCAGCTGGTCGCGCGCTTCGTGGACGCGCTTGCGGGCAAACGCGTCAAGCAGGTGGCGTGCGGCGGCTTCCACACAGCGGCGGTCACGGAGACGGGCGAGGTGTACACGTGGGGAGGCGGCGAGCATGGCCAGCTGGGGCACGGCGACAAGGTCAACAAGACAGTGCCCACGCTCGTGCGCAGTCTCGTGGACAAGTTGGTGGTGCAGATCACCTGCGGCTGGAGCCACACGGTCGCGCTCACCGACACGGGCGAGGTGTACACGTGGGGCAACGGTGATCACGGGAAGCTCGGCCACAACGACACGAACAAGGTCACGGTGCCGAAGATGGTTGACGTGCTCACGTCGAAGCGCGTCATTTCGGTCGCGTCCTACAACGAGCACACGGTGGCGCTCGTGGATCCGATCGCGACGGTGCGGTCGTCGCAGCTTACGTCATCGTACCTGGGTGACATGCGGCAGCTGATCGACGACCCAGAGTTTTCGGATGTGACGTTCCTCATCGAAGGCCGCGCCGTGCACTCACACCGGGCGATCCTGGCGACGCGCAGCGACCACTTCCGCGCCATGTTCACGTCGGGCATGCGCGAGTCGCGCGAGCACGAGATCACGCTGCAGCACATGCGCGTGCCCGTGTTCCTGGCGCTGCTCGAGTACATTTACGTGGACTCGGTGAACGTCGGCGCCGAGATGGCGCTCGAGCTCTTCGCGGCCGCGGACTTGTACACGCTCGACCGGCTCAAGGGGCTCTGCGAGATCGTCGTGCAGAAGAACATCGACGTGGAGAACGCCGCCGTGCTCTTCCAGTCGGCCGATGAGCTCCACTCGACCCGCCTGCGCGAGATCTGTCTGGCGTTCATGGTGCGCCACTTCGACCAGGTGACCAAGACCGACGGCTTCGCCTGCCTCTCAAGGGACCTTATCCTCGACGTGCTGCAGAACCGATAAGATAATGGGACGTGTATGGTAATGCCTGTTCTGGCTCAGTCGGGTTGGGCTTGAACGGAATGAAATGCTTTAAGTCAAAGAGACATGAGGTGCGGACGATCCGTCCAAGTTCTGTTTGCTTCAACGCAAAGCCACAAATTAATTACTACCGTAAGCACAAAGTGCGTTGTTGTGAATATATAAGTTCTGATCATTATTATTCAGTCAGGAGCTATTCGTTACGACTCAAGGAGTAGACACCGCACAGAGATCAAGAGAGAGCAGTTGGATCTCTGCTCACCTCACTCGAGCTCTTCCTGCTCGCGCGCCTTCTGGTAGTTCCAGTCGTGGATCTCGATGCGCTTGCCCACGTCCTCGAGGTTCGTCGTCATCATCTCGAGCCAGAACTCGGCGATCTCCAGGTCGGCCTCGAGCGCCACGTACTTCATCTGCGCGCGGTTGAACTCGCTGTTGCTCTTCAGGTACACGCGCCAGCTCTCGCGCCGCGCGTCCCGGAGCTTCTCGAGCGCCGGGTCCAGCACCGGATGAACCGAGTGCACCGACTGATTGGAGTCCTGCGCGTAAGGGTTCGCGACTGTGAACGACGACGACCTCACGGGCGTCGAGCCGCTTTTGCTACCGGCGACACCACCACCACGCGCTCCGTTGCGAGCAGGCTCGCCAGCGTCACTGGATCCATGCGACCGACCGCTTTGGTAGGTTGGTGTCGCAGAGGTCAAAGCCAAAGCGTGGTGGACTGGCGTGTGCTTTGCGAGTGTTTCGTCAAACGAGCGGCGAGCAGAATTGCTTGCCGAAGACGCTGCAAGAGGGGTTGCTGCTCGTTGTGGTGCAGAGTCTTTGGCTTCCAGCTTGATGTTCACGTTGTCCTTGTTGCTGACCTTGGTGCTCTGCTGCTCGGCTGTCACACCCGACG
>JAADVN010000225.1:0-26000 GCA_023335535.1 Globisporangium spinosum
ACCAGCTCGAGAAGCTCCAGACTCCCGATTGGTGGGTGAACGCTGGTGAGGTCGTCTGGGAGCGCTACATCTTTAACTTCTGCGTTGGTCTCAAGAAGTACGTGCTCAAGGAGCCCGTGATCGGTGTGGACAACCAGGAGGTCGAGCACACGGAGCTGGCGCTGAGCACGGGCCGCATCCTCGAGTGGGACCCGGACCACCACGCGATCTCCTTTCCCGGCATCCTTTCGGACGTCTCGTGGGCGTACACGTCGAGCCGCAAACCGGGGTACACCAAGTCGGGGTTGCTCGGACGAGTCATGGGACTCACAGGCTGGCGTGAAGGTATGAACCACGAAGCGAGCCACGTGCCGCGACGCCACGTCGAGTCGGTCGGCGGCGTGCGCAACAGTGTACTCGAGTCCGAGTCCGTGCGCGCGGCGATCATGACCAAGGCCGAGGAAAAAGGGTTGGCGATTGACGACGTCGAGGACGAAGCGCTCAAGATCCTGGAGAAAATGGTTACGCGGATCGACTACAAGTCGGTACGCAAGTTTGGCTGGTTGCTACGCAAGGTGCTGCGCAACATGTACGACCAGATCCACGTGGACGAGACAGGCCTCGTGCAGGTCCGCGACATTTTGAGCAAGAGCGAGAGCAAGGGCTCGGTCGTGCTCGTGCCAACGCACCGGTCGTATATTGACTTTCTGCTTATGAGCTACCTGTTCTTCGCGTACAACATCCCCGTGCCGTACATCGCAGCGGGCGAGGATTTCTTGAACATGGGCTTCGCGACCAAGATCCTGCGCGAGTCAGGCGCGTACTTCATCCGTCGATCGTTCAACGATGACCCGCTCTACACGGCGATCTTCCGCGAGTACACGCAGTACCTTGTGAGCATGGGCCACACGGTCGAGTTCTTCATCGAGGGCTCGCGCAGCAGGAGCGGCAAGCAGCTCCATCCAAAGTTCGGCATCCTCAATACGGTCACGGACTGCTTCCTCAGTGGCCGGGTGGAAAATGTGTGTACAAATTGTTTTTGTGGAATACTTTTTGTTTGATGTTGATGTGCACTCACAAGACTTGCTTGCTTGTTTGACTTGTTTCAGATTCAAATTGTGCCGGTGACGATCGATTACGAGAAGCCGCTCGAAGTGCTTCTACATCAAAATGAGCTACTCGGCGAGGGCAAAATCAAAGAGGTATGTTTGTGTGTGTTTTTTATTCATGTGCTGGTCTGTCCCTGCATAGCCTACTGGTCTAAGTGTCTTGTCGTCCTTTCTTCCACAACAGTCTGCTGGCGCGCTGCTCAAGTCTGCAAAGGTGGTGCGCAAGAAGTTCGGGTCGATCGCGGTGCAGTTTGGTCAGCCGATCGACATGTGCCAGTTCGTGGCGACGCGGCTACAAGCAGACGGCGCCCCTGACGACTCGATCGTGTCCACCGCCGCGCTGGTGCAGGACCTCGCGTACGAGATCACAGATGCGATGATCGCAAGCGCGACGTGCACGATGTCGAACCTGATCGCGACTGTGCTGCTCATGTATCGCCACGGCATCTCGCGCAAAGACCTCGTGCACCAGAGTGACTGGCTGCGCGAAGAGATCCTCAAGCGCGGCGGCCGCGTGATGGGCACCCAGGGCCGCTTGCCGGCCGACTGCGTCAAGCGCGCGCTCGAGCTCATGCAGGAGCTCGTGCTCACGCGCCGCAAAGACTTTGTCGAGCCAGCGATCGCGAGTGTGAGTATTTGCACTTGTGTGACAAATACTTGTGTGGTCTTGTTAAAGTTGACATCTATGTGTCTTGTTTGTTTGTTGATGTGTAGCGCGAGCAATATCCAAACATGATTGGGCTCGGGTACTACCGCAACAAGATCCTGCACTGGTTCAACCGCGAAGGTGTGCTCGCGTGCGCCTACCACGCGCTCGACGCGTTCACAGCCAAGTCGCCTCTCGAAGGCGTCGACCCCGAGGCGTCTCGCGGCTCCAGCAGCGGCGGCGTGGAGCTCGGCGAGATGATCAACGGCGCGCTCTTCCTGCATGACATGCTGCGCATGGAGTTTGTACGCAAGGACAACACCAAGGACCGCGCGCAGCTGGAGCAGTCGTTCCAGCAGCTGCTCGACCGACAGGTGATGGAGGTGCGTGTGAACGCCAAGGTGGCCGTGGCCACCGCTGGTGGAGGCAGCCAGCCGCTCTTTGCGCTGCTGTGCAGCCTCATCTGGCCGTTCATCGACAGCTACTGGGTGGCCATCACGTCGCTCTTTGCGCTGCGTCCGTGCGTGGCGATCGCCCCCGAGGACCTGCTCAAGCGCATCCAGTGGCTCGCAGAGACGGTACGTGTTGCTCCTGTTTGTTGCATTGTGCGTGAACGTGATGCTCAATGTTGTGTGTTGTGTGTTGTTTGCTTGTTGTTGTTGTTGTGCGTGTGTGCCTTGCACAGATGTACCATGAAAAGCTCATCGGGTTCTACGAGTCGTGCTCGCTCGAGACGCTGCAGAACGCTATCACAACGCTCGAGAACTGGCGCGTGCTCGAGCGCTTCTCCGAGACCAACCCGCGCCGCCCGAACAAGACAGGTCCAGTCCTGGTGCGTGCATTGTCCTCTTGCTTATTTGCACTCTGCTGTTGTCGTTGCTGCTTGTGCACTTGCTCAACACTTGTTTGCTGCGCCGTGCTATATGTTGCAGATCCGCCTCCTGTCGCAGTACGAGCAAGAGAACGAGCTGGAGCTGCTCGCGCTGCGCGTCGCCAAGTTCCGCAAGCTGCCGCTCGGCACCAAGCACGACAGCGTGCACAGCTTTGGCCGCGAGAGCCAGCTCATCGCGCAACTGCCGACGCTGTCCAAGATGTAATGAGAGAGTACGTAATACACGCCACTTCCTTCCATTCATTCGTAATGTAAATATCAGCAGCACATCATTGGGCTTGCACAGCAATCTTTGCTCAAGTCAAATAGCTACATCATGGGACAAACGGTGCGAATAAGAGCTGGAATGTACCAGTTCGGGCGGTACATATACACCACGCAGTGTATACCTGCATTTTCAAACAGTTATCTGGCACCTCCAATCAAGAGACTGATGTGCACCTCTCTCTCTATTCAGGAGTCCTGAATAGAGAGGTACGAATCAGGACTGACTTCAACTTGACTCGATATATATAAATCGTAGGCTCACTAGCTCATTGACGTGAAAATCTATCTGCGCGGCGAGCTTGCACGAACGATGAGATGGTAGAGGTCTGCAGCTCCAGCCAGGCTTCCTTTCATGCCTGTCTGAACGCGCTTCATTGGCGAGGGGTTCTCAGATTCCGGGAGCAGAACTGCGACATCGAACGCGTCACGCCGAGCCACAGCAGCGCAAACACCCAGAGGCCGCCGTGCAGCAGCGCAAACGCGACTGACGCTTGGTCAAACGAGTGAACGTAGAGCGCCGTCGCTGTCGATGCACCCGCGTTCCAAACGAGGAGCGGGATCGCCAATGCGCCGTAGAGAGAGCAGCAGTACGAGAGCCCGAGCGTGCCTTTGAAGAACCCGATGGCGAGCAGCTCGCAGCTCAGACTCAGCAGCGACAGCGCCGTTCGAGCCAGGTCCGAGCCTGGATTGCCTACTCTTGCCGTCTTGGTCTTCTTGTTGGACTGCTGTTTACTACCAGCGCTCAATTGTCTCGATGGTCGTGAGGACGATACAGCGCCTGTGGTGAACTGTAGTAGCGCTTGATCCATTTCCACGAGCATCAGCCCCATTCCCTGGAAGAACTGCGCGACGCACGCTGCCGCCAGCACGACCAGAGCTAGCAGAGCGATGGCGCAGGCACCTACGAGGCCGAGAGCGCCGCTTACGCACGCAAAAATCGTGTTTGGCGCGAGCGCAATGAGGAAACGAAGTGTTGGTGACGTCTGCTGCGGCTGCCTGTGAAGATGGTGCTGGGACCGTGGCAGCGCCTCGTCATGTGGCGACCGCGACCGCGCGTCTTCCTCGGATCGGGTGTCGACGATCTTAATCGAGATGAGCGACGCGTCCAATGCCACCGCGGCGACAATTGCTGGGACAGGGACGATCATCTGCTTGGCGCTGCTGCTGGCGCTGGGCGTGCTCTTGGCGGCGGCGGGTCTTCTCAAGTTCTTCATGCTGTGTGCTGTCTGGCGTGTTAGGCTGGTGTAAAGATGTGGACTGCTCTCTCTCTCTCTCTCTCTCTCTCTCTCTCTCACACACACACACACACACACACACACACATGTGGAGCGGCGAAATCATATCATCATGCCACTGCACACATCTTGATTTTAGTATGTCGTGCGGTGTCTTCAAAGATTCTCAGGCAGCTGCTCATAAGCTGTTGCCGCTCATCTCCTTGAAGTGAACGCACGAATGGGTGGCCATTAGCGTCATCAATCGCGGACAAGCAGCTTTTTCAATCTGTGACCCTCAAGAGAGTCTGTACCAAGCAGAAACAGCATACTTCAATCTGCCAAGTGCGCACATGTGTGTATAACCACAATGTGGTGTCGTGTCTGCATATCACCTGCATGGTGAGCCTGCTTCGAGATTGCCACTTCTGAGTATGACATCCATCTGTTTACGAGTCTTCTGGGGGTACATCGGACATCGTGTTGTTACAGTGTCGTCGTCTCCGCCTCTCTGTCAGCATCAGCGCATCCAACTTCATGAACAACAGCAAAGGTGTCGGAGCACTACCACACCCAAAGCGTGTGAGCTGCAGCTGACGTAGCAATCGAGTGGTGCTGGTACTGTCAAAACCAGAGACTTGACCTTCAGTGCGGTTGGTGGATGGAGTGTATGCCACTGAGCGTATGCGTGTCGAGCGTTGAGTCCAATATAGCGTGCGCTGTTCGCCCATATGGCTCCGTCACGTGAACTACCCGCAAACACCCTATCAGCATTTCGCGCGCGAGCGTTGATTCAATGATTATGAGTCATAAGCGACCAGTGAAGCACATACCGTTGGGCTTACGAGGACGCAAGCGCTCTAAGGTAGAGCCACACACTCGTTTCTCAAACGTGGACGTCGTCGCCATGATAGCGCGCGAACTGAGTTGGGGTCCTACGAGACTAGTTTTATTATCTGGTGTATCATCAAACAGAACGACGCGGGTCTAAAGCGCCTCGAGCACGTCCTTGGCGCGCTTCTCGCGGTACGCCTGGAACTGCTCGTCGCTCGTGAACTGGTGCAGGCAGTCGTTCATCGCCTTGTTCTGGCCGCGGCACTTGAACACGACCATCAGGTTGTGCTCCATGGCGCACTGCGCAAGCTTCTCCGTCACGTCCTTGCACTTGGCGATCGCGATGTCATTGAGCTCCTGACGCAGTTTCTGCAGAGACAAACACACACACACACACACACACACACACAGAAACATACATACAAGCAGCATCACATGAGATTAGCGGCCCGTTCTCAATCGACACATGACAGCCTGTGTGCAGTGCGCTCAATCAATCAATCAATCAATCAATGAAACAATCAATCAATCGTACGTGCTCGGCCTGGTTGCTCCAGCTCAGACGCGACGAGCGGAACTGCTCCTTGGCGGTCTCCTTGTCGACAGGCTTCTCCATATCTGTCAGGTGCTGCTAGTAGGTGCTGTCGGGGCTGCTTCTGGTAATAAAGAGAGTGATGAATCTGCGCGCCACGTCCTTCGACTCGATGAGCTTCTTCGGCGAGTTTCTTTGTGCCATCATCATCAGCAACGCCCACCAAGCAAAAGAGCGAAAGCGGACTACGATAGGGTGACCCACACCACTGACCACATTCTTTATCAAAACAAGGTGGGGTAAATGATCGGCTTTTGGCGCATGTCATTTACAGTACCTCTTGACATGGCTACATTTTTAATTTGTTCGCTGCCACAAACGATCGCAACAGCGGAATTTCCATCGAGCAGCTCTCTCTCTTTTTTTTCTGGCTTACAGCTAAACCAACTTCCCAAGCGACCCACCCATACACCACTGCTCTGTCTCCTTTACATCTCGTCAGCTTCCTCACCTTCATTGAGCATCATGCTCCAAACGCCCGACTCCGAGTCGATGTACTCGTAGTACAACCGTTTCGAGATCGCGACCGGGTCGCCTCGCGGCTTGGCCGGATATGAGCCGTGGCTCAGCTGCCACTTGAGCTCGAACGACTCGCGCGCGTCGAACACCACCTTGTCGTTCATTGGCCGCCCTTCAGCGTACGATTGACACACTTCTGTGAGCCAAATGCGCCAGCGGCTCAGGTAGTACCCCTTGCAGAGTCCGCCCCACTCTTTGCCGGCGTAATCTTGCACGGTGTTGTTGTTGTGGTCTCCCCACCGAGTCACGAGGTTGCGCGCTTCATACTCGTAGTAGTCCTGGAGAGAAGCGTCGCCGGCTCCAAGAGCACGCGCGTCCGCGATCCAGTTGCCCAGCAGGAAGTCTTCGTTCGTTGACAAGATGTCATCCATGTCTGCAATTGTTTTTAGAAATCTGTCTTTCCACACAGACAGCTTGTTAGCGGTCATCGTCTTGTTCTCGTACCCGTCTTCCATCTCCACGTATAGCTTCAAGAGGTGGTCGCTCAGATACTGACGTGTGACGTCCACCAGGTCGTGTCGGTATGTGTCGACGTTCCGGAGCTCGTCCGATGCGAGGATCAGGAAGTTCCACGCCTTCACAATGTCACTCGGATTGTACGTGATCACAGTTGGCATGAAGCCATCGCGCACAAGCTTCCAGTTCGGGCTTACCATCACGATGCCCTTGGTCACGCCGCCGTACGCCTTCGTTTGGTTGTACACGGACGCCGAGAGCACTTGCCACGCCTTTTGGGCGTGCTCGTTCTTCGAGTTGTAGCGCTGGTACGCGTACGCCTTGATCCACTCGGGGATCTCCACCACCGCTTTCTCCCACGCCATCTGCAGCGTCAAGTCGTACACGACGTAGTTCTGGTAGATGCCTTCCATCGTGAGTCCGACCCCGATCATCGTGCCGTCACTCTTCGCAAGCGAATCGATCGGGTCACTGCCCAACGTCGGCAAGTCGCCGCGCATGCCAGTGGCACCACCAAAGTTGTGGAGCACACAGTAGATCCAGCTCTTGCCAAAGTAGTTGTCGTCTCGGTTCCAGATCGGATCCACCTCGCTGTACAGGTCGAGGATGATCATCTTGTCGTTTGGGACTGCTCCCAGGTACGCCTTCGTGAGATCCTTTGTCCAGTAGTCGCTCTGGAAGAGCCAGCCCTGCATGAGCCAGACTGCGTCCGGGTCAGCCGCAACCATGCTGTTGATGACCGCCTGGGACGAGTTTGCGAGCGCGACTGGGTCCGTGGTGTCCGGGTCCATCTCGTTAAACGTGTCGCACTGGTAGAGCGACGAAGTGTAGTTGTACAGTCGCGTTTGCTCTTCAATGAACTTCTTGCCGATCTCCAAGTAGAGCGGGTCCACTGGGTCCACCAGGTACACGCAGCAGTTCTCTTCTGGAAAGTTGTTCCAGTTGGGTGAGCGCGTGATCTTCGCGTTTGGGTAGTGCACCTTGAGCTCTTCAGGGATGTGACCGGCGAACGCTGGCAGCGCCGGGACCATCCCAAACTCCTTCATGCGGTTCAGTGTCTTCAGCTGCAGCTCAAACTGGTCGTCGATGAACTTCTGTGGGAGTGGACCCTTCACCCAGCTCCCTCGGACGTTCCCCATTCTCCCCCAGGCGAGGAAGCCAGAGCCCGCAAAGAACTTGTTGAGCCCGGCATCGCTGATGTTGAACTTTCGGAAGGTGTTCTGCCAGACCTTCTCTTGACCAGTGAACGCCAGCGGCATGTTGATACCTGTTGAGATTGAACAGCAGAGCCATGTCGCATTAACTGCTTACAAAGATCCCCACACCACATGGACAGCCAAGAACAGATAACGAACCATTCAGCGCCATCCAGTCAATGTGCTTCTCCCACTTCTCCCACCCCCACGTCCACGACGAGTAGCTCACAGTGCACACGTTCTGATAGTACGAGTACTTGGACGTTCGCTCGTGACGAATCACTTGGTCCACTTTCGGGAGCTTCTTGGGGAGCAGCAGCTTGTGGTTGTCCCAGTCTGTCTGCGTGTGGAGCACTGTCTTGAAATACCACTGCAGCCCATACGCCATCGCTGTGGCCGAGTTTCCAGCAATCTCCACTTTGTCCCCCGCCGCGCCGATCTCAAACACGTCCATGCCGTTATCCGCCGCGTCCACCACTCGAAGCGCGATCTATCATCGAACAGAAATCAACGACACCAAACCACACACCGCCACACTCTCGTCAATATACACAATCAGGCACGCACCTCACAAGAGAAGACACTACAGATCGCCTTTCACTCACCTGGTCAACATATTCGTCACCAAGTCTTCGCCTGATCAGTCCTTGTGTCGCCGCGATTGGGTCGTGCTTGGGCGGCTGGATGTGCGGGCTCAGCGCGTCTGACGCCACCACAAGCACCGCCGCCAGCAGGAGCAGCAGCGTCGGTCTCTTCTCTCCCTTCATCTCCTTTGCTTGTGCTTCCGCGTCGCCTCTCGATCCACTTGAGCTCTTCGCCGCAGATTCCCCACTGATCGATCGAGTGAAAAGCGATCTTCAAGCGAAGCTTCAACGCGGGGTGGTTCCTGCTTTCGTTCCCTCAAACTAGGAGCGAAATCCTAATTTCGACCATAAACTAGGATAGGTGAGGGAGAGAGCCAAAAAGAAATGGCTCTTCCTCCCTCTTGGCTTGATTGATTGCTTGCTCGCTCGTGTGCTGTTCGGTTGTGCTGACCGACCGATCAGTCAAAGCGCTTGAATCGAGGGGGCGAAAGCGCAGAGGGAGCCGCTCGCTACTGCCATCATCATCCGCCTCCGCTGCGTCATTTCTTCTTCATCGTCCACACATCACACCGCACACCACAACCACCGCACGTGGCTGCCTCAGTATGTCGACGCCCTCCTCCTCGACGACCCGCAAGCGCCGCTCGACGCCCGAGAACGCCACTGACAATGACCAGCAGGCGAGCAACAGCAGCAGCGGCCGCGTTGCGCGCACGCCGTCTGGCAATGACAAGAACGCCGCGGCTCCTACACCAACGCCCTTCACTAAGTTCATGACGCGCGTGGTCGTGGGCTTTGCCATGATCGGCGCGTTCGCGCTCATCCTCTACGGAGGCCACCTTTACGCGTGGCTCATGGTTGTGATCCTGCAGATCCTACTCTTCCGCGAGCTCGTGAACGTGCGCTACCGCGCTGCCGCGGAGAAGAACATCCCGTGGTTCCGTTCCGTGCAGGTACATTGGGCTATTGATTGATTGATTGATGAATGGTCGGAGCTCATCCTGTGCGGCTACTAACCCACGTGTGTGTGCTGTTTAATATGTAGTGGGGCTGGTTCTCGGTCGCGCTCTTCTTCAACTACGGAGACTCGTTTGGCGCGTTCATCGAGAACCGCAAGATCCGTTTCGTGCCGCCGATCGTCGTGCACTACTTGCGCTACCACACGTGGATCTCGTTCACCATGTACGCCGTGCTCTTCGTCATGTCGGTGCTCAGCCTGAAGAAAGGTACATGGTGGTGGTCCCATGCATGCATGCTGCTTGTTCTCTATAAAAGTGGTCCATCTTGAGATGGGAATGCTGAGTGATTTGCGTGTTTGGACCTTTTGGTGATGAAATGTATCCATGTCGACAGGATATTACAAGTACCAGATGGGTAAGTGCTCTGCTGTACTATTAGTCGGTGCCCTCTGCTCTGTATAATAACGGCGCTAATGGGTATTCAATATTGCTCTGTCAACAGGCCAATACACGTGGACGATCGTCACGCTCGGACTCATCGTGTTCCAGATGAAATACATCCTCAACAACATTTTCAACGGTGCGTCGCTTATAAAGAGACGACAATTGCGATCCTATTCTACTGTGTGAGGAGTCATACTGACATGACAGTCTCTCCATTGTGGGCAACCTGCAGGTCTCTTCTGGTTCGTGTTCCCCGTGTCGCTCGTCGTGTGCAACGACTGCTTCGCGTTCTTCTGCGGCAAGCTCTTCGGCCGCAAGTTCGTCAAGACGCCGTTCCTGCGCCTGTCGCCCAACAAGACCTGGGAGGGCTTCATTGGCGCCTTCATCTGCACGGTCGTGTTCGCGATTTTCTGCAGCGCGTGGCTCGCCAAGGTAAGGAGCGATTCGAATGCTCCTATTCTGCCCATGTTAACGAGTGTGTGGGGGTTTGTTCATGATGCGCTTTGTCTCTTCGTATGACTGTTGTTGTTTGGCTAGTTCCAATGGATGATCTGTCCGCTCGAGAGTCTGCAGGTGAGTGCGCATCATTCGAATGTTGGCTGACAAGTATCGATTGAATGATTGGTAATTTACCTGATTTTATCTCGTGCTTGCAGCTCATTCCTGACTCGCTCACGTGTGCGACGCGCGGCGTGTTCTTGCCGAGCGTGTACGACGTTCCGGCGTCGATCGCCAAGTACATTGGCCATAGCCAGATCGAGTACCTCCCGATCCAGGTGTGTGTTGCTGTCTGATCGCGGTTGTGCTCACGTTGTCTGCCATCACGGCTCGTCTGTTGCTCACTCACTCACACACATGGGGGTCACTTTATGCTTCTTTCCCCCTGTTTTGTCGCAGATTCACTCGATCTGGTTTGCCACTTTTGCGTCGGTGATTGCGCCGTTCGGTGGCTTCTACGCGTCGGCGATCAAGCGCACGTACAACCTGAAGGACTTCGACTCGGTCATCCCGGGCCACGGCGGCGTCATGGACCGCATGGACTGCCAGTTCATCACGGCGCTCTTTACGTCGGTGTACTACAACACGTTCATCCGGTATGACTTGCGTTTGGAGTACCTATCTAGAGAAATGGTGAAAGACCTTGGTGATGATAACTCTGTGGTCGTGTTTATATCATGTGAATAGCTCCCCAATGCCGTCGGTCGCCATGGTGGTGAACATTGTGTCGAAGCTCTCGCTCGAAGAGCAGCACGAGATCTTGCAGCGACTCAAAGAGATGCTCCAAGGCTGAGCTGAGCTGATAAAGACTGCATGCATTTGTAAAGCCAACGAGTGAGTGTGCGAGGAACTAACTACTCGGTAGATAGCGAGCGAGCGAGAGAGTCGATAGCACACGCAGAGTTGAAGTTGGAAACTGGTTGCAGGTTACACCTCGTTTTGACAAAATATGAAGATTGTGCACCACGTTGTGAGCTACAATCAATCGAATCCACCTTCAAGTCTGAGTCAACTGTTCGATGCTTTTGCCGGTTTCCACCCTTTTTTGTAAAGCATTGTCCACTTTAGCAACTCATCGATGATAAATGAGTTGCCAAAGTGGATGTGGGTGTGAAAAACTTTAGCAACGCCAAATATGCCTGAGCAGCACCAAGAGCTCAATGCTGGCGCGCGCCACCTGCTGCGCGTGAAGAACCTCCCGGGCGTGCTCTCATCCGAGGCGGTCTCGTCACTGCTCAACCACTACGGCGCGACCGACGTAAAGCTCCTGAAGGACACGTTGTCGGCGCTCAAGGCGAAGCGCGCGCCGCAAACCGCGATCGCCGCGTTCCAGACCAGCGCAAATCGAGAGAGCGCGCTTGTGCGGCTGAGCAAATTGCAGCTCGCTGGGCACCGAGTGCGCGCAGAGCTGATCGACACTGCGCCACCAGACGAGCAGCAGGAGGAGGTAAAGTTGCAGCAGCCAATGGAAACGCCACTCGCAGATGCAAAACCTGTGCCTCCACCGCTGCCGAAAGGTCCACCGCCGCCGCTGCCGCCACCAGCTCCACCAATTGCAGCGAACGCCATGGGGCATGGCCATTCGTTCTATACGCCAGCCCCACTGGCGCCGCATCTAGGGTACGTCCTGTATACTGTCGTCAGCGTTGACTATTAGATGCAGATGTGTGCGCCTTTGTATGGACTGATCGCCTTTTGATGACAGACTCCATTTCGCGCCATCACCGCTGCTCGAGTACAAATACCCACGAGCGAGCGAGTCGATTGTGCGGAACATCGCAAACGGTGAGATTTTATGCTAGTAGCGGTTACGGCGTACGTTGCTCTGGCGTATCAGCAGTAACATGAATATTGTGCTTGTCTTCCTTTGTTCTGCTAGCGTTGATCGCACTGCCCAAGTTCTACACGCAGGTGCTCCATCTGATGAACAAAATGAACCTGCCGCCGCCGTTCGAAGAGCGCGCGATCCCCGGGATTTTCTCGAAAGACCGCGAGGAGAAAGCAGCGGGAGCGCAGCGCCAGAGGAGCCAGAATCTGAAGCGCAAGTTCCCTGGAGCTCAGCCGCCAGCTGCTGACTTCACAATCGAAGAAGAAGAAGAAGACGAGGGCGAAGATGATGAAGCCGAGGAGGTTGCTATGTCGCAACATGAAAAGCCTCGTGTTACCAACGACGCCAAGAAGCAGCGCGTGCAGAGTGAACAGGCTGGCAAATCGGGTGACTCAACAGCGTTGCCCCCAGCAGACCCAGTCATTTCGCTACCAAAAACAGCTACCACAACTCCCGTCGTGTCCGTTCACACAAGCAAAGCCAAGCAGTCTATCGCATTGTCAAGTGGGATCGCGAAAGCCTTTGATACGGCAGGCTTGGACAAGAATCGTGCGGTGCGTCCTGGCGTGATCTCCGAGGCGGAGCTGAATCGACAGCGGGTGTCGCTCGAAGGTATCGGATGTCTTTAACTATGTGGATGTGAGAATGATTTTGGTGTGTGAACTACACTGATCGCATCGTATTGTGGCGAATCCTTGTAGACTTTATGCAGTACCCAATCATGGTAGAGTACGACCGTGGAGCTCCAACGCGCACGCTTCTCGTTCAGAATCTCGCCGAGACGGTGGACGAGCAGGACCTCGCGTTCGTCTTTGGCCACGTGCTACCGCTGCACATGGAGCTCTCGTGCGTGTGTTTTGGTTGACGCACTAAACCAGTGTCTATTTGGGAAGAGAGTTGATTTGGTTGGGCACTTATCGCGTGGACGCTTGTCTGTGACATTGTAGGATCCTGCACATCAAGATTTCATCAGCTTCCAAAAGTGCAACGATCGCGTTTCCCACTGAAGCGCTGGCAGCTCGAGCGCTCGACAAAGTCCACGGAGTGGCTCTCGAGGCACTGCCTCTCATTGTGGTACTGCTGGATAGCATTTTCCATCTTCATTTAGAGGTGAGAGCTGAGGTGATGTTTCAATTAAATGGCTGTCTGTAGAGCTACAAGCAAACTGGAGATGCAGAAGACGGTGTGACTGAAAGCGACGATACCTCACGCCCATCGACACTTTCGATGGAGGAGCTCGACTCTCGCCGCCTCGAACCATCAGGTGCGTTGCCTCTCCGAATGGGGAGAGCAGAATGATGCGTATCGAAAGCTAACCTCTATCCCCTCAACTGAAATGGCGCCCCTAGCGTTCGCTGGTGAGAAGTTCATGAAAAACTACCAACGGGGCGAACCTTCCGCGACGCTTTACGTGAAGAACCTCGCAAAGGGCGTCGATGAACGCGACTTGCGCGCTGTGTTTGGCGCAGTTGTGCCTGAGGATATGAGCTTGAGGTACGTTAAAATTGTTTATAAACCTGGTGATATCTTGGAAAAGCTAGGGTCAACCAAAAAGCTGACTCATTCTTTGGCATTTTTCCGATATTATGGCGTTGAATGTACACAGTGCGATCAATATCCGGCATTTCACGGAAGGCAGGATGAAGTGCCAGGCGTTTGTTGAGTACCCGAGTGTTCCTCTCGCAGTGAGAGCGCTCAAGACGATCCACGGCGTTGTGTTCAAGGAGAAGCCGCTCGTTGTGGTAAGTAGATCTGTTTGCGCTGAGTCTCAACAATGTTAGAACCAATTTCAAACTACCCACCAAACTTTCTCTCTCTGTTGTGAACGTAGTGTTTTCGGAAGCCTCCGGCAAGACCAAGTTCCGATGCGACTCCAGCACCAGCAGCTACAGATATTCCAGCGGCGAACCAAGAGAAGCAGCACCACCACTTCTAATCAACATGCATGGACACGCGCGTGAGTGCATTCTGCTTTGTTGTCTCTATCAAAAATTATTATTAAATAGCAGAAGCAGAATGCCCATTTTGTTTTGTGTCGCTTTTATCATTTCGGTTCGGTTGTTGTGTTCACTTTAGGGGCCGCAGGTTGGCCTCGCTGATGCTGTTGAGCACCCACTGGTAATTCACGATCGCCACGCTCGAAAGCGCCTTCACCTGCGGGAGCAACCGCAGCTGCTTGGCCGCGTCGCGGAGCCCCACGGGGTTGATTCGGTCGCTCACGATCACCAACTGGCGGTGCTTGTTCTCCTTCTTCGCCATCTCCTTCGCAATGTCGCTCAGCGACCGGATGCGCTTCCCGCCTCCGATGCTCAGCAGCGTGTCCAGCTCGGATTGTGGCGGCATCGGCTGCAGAAAATCACCCACGAGGTGAAAGCAGAAGCCTTCAAAGAGTTTGGTGCCGACGAGAGCAGGGTCAACATTCACGGGGCTCAGCTGCAAATTCTCCTGGCGCCGCTTGCGAGACCGCCGCACGGCATCGTAAATGTTTTGGCCTTTTAAGTGACCATCTGCTTCGAAATCAGCCTCACTAACATGCCCTCCATGCGCAGCGCACGCTACAGAATACACATACATACACACAGAAAAGAGAGTGAGATCATGATGTCGCATACACAAGAGAATTGCCAGCGACTTCCCGCGTACCTTGGAGCCACTCTTCGCTGACGATCCACCTGCCTCCGACGAGCGCCTTCAGGTACTTCATAGACCGAATCTTCACCCAGCGCTTCACAGGTCTCTTCGCGCCACTGAAGAGCTCCCTCTTTCTGGAGGTCCCTGGTTTATCAGTGCTGGCATCTTGTTCTTCTTCTTTACCACCGCCAGTCACCTTTTCTTCAACGACGCACTTGACGATCAAGTGCGTCACCTGGTTCGTCCAGCTATCAACGATCTCGGCATCCAGGACCTCCGACCACTTCTCAATCTCTTTGGCTCCTTTCTCGTCGTACCCAGAGCAGAGGAACACCATCTCGGATCGCTTGCGCTTCCCTGAGCTCTTGCCTCTCCCAGAAACCTTCCCTCGCGCAGACCCTGTCGGCGGCGAAGTCGCTGACTTCTCCTCACTCGAGGGCGTGTTATCATACTTGGTGGCCCGTCGCTGGCGCTGCTTGACCGCGCGACCGGGGGTCACATCCGCAGTGAGCTCGTCGTTCGGCTTCTTGATAAAATAGTCTGGAACGTTGTTCTCCACTCGATTGTCAAGGACGTACTTGATATTGTATGTGTCATCTACAGTAGTAGAGCAATACAACAAGCAATTAGCATCAATGAGTCCCAGAGTAAGTCCACCAGCAGAACAGAACGACAGACGTACTTCCGTTAACTTTCGTGATCCGTGCAGCGCCTCCCAGTTTGTTGACCCCACGCCACATTCTATCGACCACGTCCACGACTTCGCCCTTGGTGAACGGTCCATTGAGCGGGTACTGTTCGTTCAGAGCTGCTGCTGCTTCTTGTGGTGGTGGTGCTGCTGCTGCTTCAGTTGCAGTTGCGCTTGCGCTCTCTGTCTCTAAACTTTTAGCCACGAGAGCTGGTGTTGAAGCTTCTTGTGCAGACTTTTCTCCAACTGCTGTTGCTGCGTTGACTGCTCGTCGGTGTGGAGACAGGGGCGTCGAGATCAAGGCCCACTCTCCTTGTCGACGACGCGTGGCGGGTCTTGTCGGCTTTTCCGATTTCGCCTGCTCCGAGTGGTCGTCATTGGACGCGCTTAGGTTGAAATCGGGCTGCACTTCGTCAATAAACAGGCGTCTGTCCCCTTCTTCCTCTTCGGATTCGTCTTGCTTGACAGATTTGTTGCCGTTCGTCGCCGCATCCGCCGAGTGCTTTGCTTCCGCCTGCCGTTTCGCTGCTGGTTCTGCTGCCTCTGCTGGCTTGGAATCGATGTGTCCACGATGGCCATTCTGCTTGAACTTTATACTATGTGTCGCCGCTGACTCTGGAACTCCATTTGGCTCTGTGCTGGTGCCGTTCACGGCGCTGCTACTAATACGAATACTCGGCATGGGCTTCTCCTCCAGTAGCAGTGCCGCATCGTCGGTTTTCATCTCTTGTTCGTCGCCGCCCTGCTTTTTCGTCTCGTCCGCGGTTACCACAGCTTTCTCCACGGGCGCGTTGAGCATCTCGGTCGCGTGCAGCAGCTGCTGGATCATCGAATCATAGCGCAGCTTGCGCTTCTTGGCGGGCGCCTTGCAGATCGGACACACGGGCTTGAGCTCGAGCGCGCGGTGGATGCACTCCTCGCAGAAACAGTGGTTGCACGGCAGTGACGACGGGTTCGCGTACGCGCAGAGGCAGATCGCGCACTGCAGCTGGGCCACGAAGCCGTCGACCGCGGCGGCGAGGCGCTTGAGACTCGCGGCAACGGCGCCGCCGCCGCCTCCTCCACCTGCCTCCTCCATGTTGGCTGTTGCGTTTAGATCAGCGCGCGCGCCAATAAAGTCGAGCTGCAGCAACCTCTAACTGTTGACATCTTACAGTACTATATGTTGGCCGACCCTCATGAGGCATTAATACTTCTCTACAAGAACAAATGTGTTCCCCTCAACTCACTTCTCCCTCTACAAGAGCAGCATTGTAACTTCCCCCTTTCTTTACCGACTGACAGACATTTGCGAAATCTCAAAGCCCGCATTTTCGTTCCCCTCTTTCAAGCAAGAAGCTCAAGAAGGAAGAGAAGAAGAAGAAGCGCGCGGGGCGGACGCAGGCTTTGGCGATCCATAGAGAGAAGGAGAGAGAGAGGGAGCCACACACATACGAACAGAGCCATGAGCGCCATCGAGAGTCTCCTGGTGGACAGCGACGACGACGACCTCGGGGACGTGGACCTGAGCGCCATCACGCTCGAGGACATCCTGCGCGAAGAGGAGCTGGCCGCCGCGACCGCAAATGGCGCCGCCGCGGCCCCAAGCGCGGAGGGGAACACGCCCGACGACGACCTGTTCTTCTCCCCCGCGACGTTCACGCTCTCGATCGCCCCCGTGCCGGGCATGGAGGTCGTGAAGGCCGTCGGAGGGGCTGCGAACGGTGGCGCCGCTGTGGGCAAGAAGCTGGATCGCGCCAAGAGTCTGACCGAGATGAACGCCGGCGGCAATGCGGCGATTGTGACAGGTGCGGCAAATGCGACGGGCTCGCAGTTCCGAAGCCCGTTGGAGATCGCGGAGGCGCGTGAGAAGCAGCTGCTAAGCTGTGTTGGCGTGGAGCTGATCTCTCCGCTGCAGGTGAAGCGCCGCCTGCGCGCGAATGCGAGGACGAAGAATGCCAACGGCAAGAAGAAAGCGGACGGATCCTCGAAAGCGAAGGCGAAGAAGAAGATCATTGCTATCACGTCCGCGGACGGGGCCGCGGCGGACAAGAAGCAGGGGAAATCCACGGGTGTCGTGAAAGTGCAAGCCATGGAGGCGATCAGCCGTCAGCTGCGCAAGAACATCGAGTTTAAGGAGTTCGGTCCAGGGTCCCCGACGGTCGTGGCGATCCACTCCAAGTTTATCGCGATCGGCACGTCCAAGGGGCTTGTGATCATCTTTGATCACTTTCAGAATGTATGTCGTGTCTGCTGTCTGCTTCCAGGTTGAAGTGGCTCTATTACCTGATTCTAATCTGCTATTGGTTTGTATATTGAACTTTATCAGATTCGTCAAGTGCTGGGAAACACGAGCGACGCAGAAACTGACGGTCCGATCACGGCCATTGACGTGTCGCCAGGCAGCGATTACCTTGTGTGCGGCTTCCAGAGCGGACGCATTGTGCTGTGGGACATGATTAAGGGCACGTCTCTCAAGGCGGTGTCCGACGCGCACGAGAACCCAGTCGTGGGTCTCCGCTTCCTTAAGGACCAGAAAGCCGTGCTCATCTCGATCGACTCAAAGTACGTCGTTTATGTGTTGTGTATTGTGTGCCTATGCTTCTCTCATGAAACTAACAACGGGTTTGTGTGTCTGCAGCGGTATTGTGAACAAGCTCAACTTTTCCAAGATGATGGGCATGGTGTATGTTGTCGACGTGGATCCGATTTACGACGGCTCGGTCGGCAAGATCCTATCGATCTCAGTGCTCCCGCAATCTGCAGGAAACGCTAAAATCTCGCACCTGACGGACCAATACTGCCTGGCAGCGCTGAGCAGCGAGAAGGTCACCTTCATCATTGCCATTGAGCCGGAAGTGAAAGTGCTGTACCGCTGGGTTCGTCCTGATGATATCGCGCCAGATGATCCGGTGCTTCCATCGCTCGCGTTTGCGTGGATTTCGTTCCCAGGCAGCTCGCGAGCTCTTGCTCCAGTGCTCTCACGTGGTTGGGGAAACCACGTCCAGTTCCTCGAAGTTGTCTTTCCAGGAGGACAAAACCACTCCCACTCGCGCCACGGATGGCCCACTTTTGAGGAGCACGACCAGATCGAGTGCTCGAACGACATTATGGCGATCCAGTGGCTCGGTGACCAAGTCGTCGTGTATTTGAACTCGAGCGACGAGATCTGCGTGTACGATGTGATGTCCCGCCAAGAACTAGAGATCGTGGACGTGTCATCGCTTGAGCTGGTGTTCGCCTCGTATCGTGGAAAGAATGCGCGCAGTTTCTCCAACAGTTTTCGCGGCTGCGACAACATTCTGTACCTTCTGGGTTTGAAGGAGCTCCAGACAGCGAGAGTGCAGCCATGGACACAGCGCATCGACACTCTTGTCGATGAGGGCGAGTGGCTGGAAGCCCTCGCTTTGGCGCTTGACCACTATGAAGGACTCAAGATTGCTGCCGCAGACCGCGCCGTGCGTGATCGTTTCCCACCAGTGTTCTTCCGCGACAAGCAGAACGACCAGTGTCTCGTGGACATTTTGCACATGTGCCAGACAAATCAGCGCACGGGCGAAAAAGAAGATGTGTTCCGCCACGAAGAGAGCGCCGACGAAGTGCGTTGGGTCTGCGGTGAGGATCCGTACCCTCCTGAGATTGCCAAGAAGCTGGAAGAAACGCTGCAGAAAGCGAGAAGCGGTCAAGTGACAAAGAACTTTGTGCCAATCAGTGTTGCTGAGCGCGTCGCTGATCTGCTGATGGAGTATGTGCGTCTCGCGATTGCAAATGCGCCATCTTCGTCCACGAACATTGGAAGTACCATCACTGCCTTCAGCAAGAGCGGATTGAAGCTTGATCTTGCAAAGAGTCACTACCAGATGCTCGCTGGAGTCTGCATCGAATACTGTGCGATCGTGGGGCGGACGGACTTGCTGTTTGGCGAGATCTTCAACAGATTCAAAGAGGCGGGCAAGTCTGACGTGTTTGTGGAGCTCCTGGAGCCCTACATCTTGTCGGAGAAGCTTCGAAGTCTCTCTCCGCTGGCGATGCAAGAGTTCGTGCGACACTACAGCGCGAACAACAAACTTCCTCAAGTCGAGCAGTGCATTCTTCACCTGAATGTGGCTGAGCTGGACATGGACACGATGTTGAAGCTCTGCCACGACCACGAACTCTATTCGGCACTGATTTACATCTACAACGAAGGACTGAACGACTATACAACTCCAATCGACGTCCTCCTCGAAGCGTGCACAAGTGAGAAGAAGGTCGTTGCTCAGCCATCTCCAGCTCCGACCCGCACAGGCAGTACAGGAAGTCGAGTCAGCAGTCTGGCGTCGACTTTTGGTGGCACTGCGCGCGGAAGTGTGAAATCGATTGTCCAGAAGGCTTCGTCGAGCGACGATCTCTTGTCAGCGCAGCGCCGTCGGCGCCAGTACGGATACAAGTTGCTGTTATACATTTCGTACTCGCTGAGTGGCAGAAGCTTCCCGCAGAACGAACTGATTGCGCCGCAGAATGTGGGAAAAGTGCGCTCTCAGATCTGCCACCATCTTTTTGAGAAGACGGTGGATGCGAACCCGCTCATCTTTCCTCGTCTCATGACGCTCGTGGATCTGGACGCGCGCGAGTTTTTCAACATCATGGCGCGCTTTTTCGACGACCCGAACGTGGATTTCGAAGGCGAGAAGAAAGAAGCCACGATCCGCCCTACCAGTCGATACGACTCGGCTCGAAACGCTGGACTCGCGAAATGCCCAAGCCGCCTATCGATGGTGCTGGATTTCGCCGAAGTGATCTTCGGAAACTCGAAGGACTCGTCGCGTTTCAGCTCTGTCGAACACGGTCACTTCTTCATGTTCGAAGCGCGTTTGTTGAGTGGAGGCTCGATCGACCCACAGGAGTACGCCGACGCACGTGCACAAGCACTTGGCGAGGCTGCTGGTGCAAGCGGCGGCGCATCCATGATGGACTCGCTCATGAACTTTTTGGCGCTTGGACCGTCGTCGCTTCTCTCTGGTAGTGCTGCCAATGCCGAAAGCTCTGCTGCTGCGTCGCAAGAGGAAGGCTTCGACAAGGCTGGACGCCAAGCCATGCTCGTGCGTTTGCTGCAGAAGCTCAACAAGGACTGCTACAACCACGCGGAGCTGCTGAAGAGCGTGATCCAAGAGAAGATGAACCGCGCTGCAGTCATCTTGTACAAGGAGAAGAATGATTTCTCGCAGGCGGTTGCGTCGTACTTGGCGGACGACGACCATGAATTCCGCATGAACGCATTCAGCTACATCCGCGTTGGTACGACAGTTTGCTCTTTTTTGTGTTGTTTCTGTTTCTGTTTTTTGTCTTGTAACTAATCCATTCTTTTATCCTTCTATCCTCAGAAACGGACAAGCTAGTGGACGAAGATATCGAAAGCAACGCGCCTGACTCTGCGAACGCGAACCCAATTCGACGAAAGGTGATTGAAGACGCAGTGCTGACGCACGCCGGTGCGCTCATGGCAGCAGACAACTACTCGTTCGTGGTGCTGATCCTCGGCCAGTTCCCGAACATGAACAACAAGGTGATCCAGAAGTTCATCTCCATGGGCAAGGACGGCGCCAAGCTCGAGTTCCTCTACCTCAAGCTCATCTTGATGGGCTCTGGCAACAACAAGACGGATCTAGGCGAAGAGGCCGACTTGGTGAAGGAGCTGCTCGACCGCTCGAAGCTGCGCATCGCCGACGACCCAGCTGTCCAGGAGCGCTTTGTGCGCCTCTCGTGCGAGTACGAACCTGTGGGCGTCTTCCCGTACTTGGAGTCGCACGACAGCTATAAGGTGGAGGCGTGTCTGAAGCTCTGCAAGGACTTCAGCATCACGGACGCCGAGGCGTACTTGCTCGAGCGCACGGGCGACGTGACTGGCGCGCTGACGCTCATTCTGCAGAGTCTCGAGCAGAAGCTCAAGATCCTCAAACCTGCACTCCGCGGTTACAACACAGCGTCCTCGTCTACTTCAGACACATTGCTGGGCGGTGCGTCATCGGCGTCGACAGCCCTGGGAAGACATCAGCAGAACGACAGTATCATTGAGAGCATCCCCGAGGGACGCGACGCGATGCAGACGCTGGAGGTGGCACTCGCCATGTGTCAGCGTAACTCACTTCGCAACCGCGATGATCAGGCGGAGAAGCTCTGGTTCACGTTGTTGGACAAGCTGCTGCGCATCCAGAACGCGGTCAAGCGCTCCGTGAGCTCCAAGTCGACCGCGCGCATCACGACTCGAAGCGGCGGTGGCGGTGCGCAGACGGCATTCCAGGTCGCGCTGAACGAGCTGATCCGCATCATCCTCGAGCGCATGGCGTCGTCGGTGTCGCTCAAGTCAATCTTGTTCAAGATCACGAACGAGCACGGCAAGGGTGAGTTTGGCGACTTCCGCCCGACGATCTTTGGTATGCTGGACACGTACAACTACGAGCAGAACATCTACCAGACTGCGAACGGGCTCATCAGCGTGGACCTGTTCGACCAGATCACGACACTCAAGCGCGCCAAGTCCAAGTGCTACGGACCGCCGTCCAACACGTGTGGCTACTGCAAGGTGCTGCTCTCGAAGCCGCCATTCGGTATGGCGCACTCGGGATCAGCGAGCGGCGAGAAGTGGAACTTGGTGACGTCCATGGTGATGGTGATGTCGGGCCAGGCGTTCCACGAGTCGTGCGGCAAGGCGTGGCAGCAGGGAGTGGACTCGTCGGCAGCAGCGTCCTCCGTGTCCGCGACGCCGGCAAAGGCTACGATGTCGCGTCAGCAGAGCGTGCTCTCGAGCAGCGCCACCAATGAGAAGAGCTTGAGCGGAAGCAGTGGCCCTGGTGGTGACGCTGTGGGTGCCGGTGGAGATGACGAGACGGGCAGTCGGCTGCAGAAGAAGCTGCCGAGCACGAGACGGTACCTGAACCGCCTCAAGAACGCGCGCAAGGGCTCGCGGCGCCAGGTCGCGCCGCACGTGGTGCTCGAGAGTCTGATTCGCGAGGAGAATGGGCGCAACAAGTACCTCAAGAGCTCGCGGTCCGTGTTTTCGCTCAAGCCCGACCCGGAGCAGGCGCACAAGATCAAAAAGCGCATCGGCAACCGCAAGCCTGGGTCGCTGCCGCTGGTACCGATCCAGAAGGGTGGCATCTAAGGGTGTGAAAGGGAGCGAGGGAGCGAGAGAGCGAGAGAGAGTGAGAGAGCGAGAGAGAGTCTTCTCTATGGAGCAAGAGGCTAAATGCTGTAGCAACAGTTGTGTATAGTTGGTGTGTTTTGAATGATGGGGATAGCAAGACGAGAAACAAAAATATGAAGGAGGACAGCGATGCTCTGGTTCCCATACAAACAACTCTTGTGTAAAGAAAGCTGTGCGAAAAACTGATGGATTGATATGACGCTTTTCTTAACCTACTGTGACTTCCTATGATGCAGCGACGTTCTCCACATGCATCCCCGCTCACTGACCATTGCTCCTCGACAGACCCCACTGTGTCTGGCAGTCACTCCATCATGAGCTCACCCACCACCACAAGACTGACGGCTGGCCCTTTACTTGGTTTTCCGCCGCTTCCGTGCTTCGAACTTCTGGTCAAACTTGCGGCGCAGGTTGTGCGGCAGGTTCTCCGCCGGCTCCCACGTGAGGTCCTCGTAGCCGACCCACTTGATGAGGTACTTGAACGTCTTGAGCTTCGTCTCCTTGTCGCGCGTACTCTTGCGGTCGCGGATCTCCTCCACGATATACTCGTTCTCGCGCACGGGCTGCCCTTCAAACTCTTCAATGAGGTCCTTCGACACGTTCTCCGCGGGCTCCCACGTGGTCTCCTCGTAGCCGACCCACTTGATCAGGTACATGTCTGGCTCGCCAAAAGATCGCCCCTTGCGCTTGTCCAGGATGCTCTCCACTTCGTACACGTCCGGGTCCTCCGTGTCGAACAGGTCGTTCGGCTCGTCGTCTTCGTCGGAGGAGAGCACCAGCTCCACAGGCGGCAGGTTGTTCGCGTTCTTGGCTTTCTTTTTGCCAACGGTCTGTGCGACTTTCGAGGACTTTTTCTCCTCTCGCTCGGAATCGCTGGACGACGACGTGGAGCTCTCGGACGAGCTCGAAGACGAGTCGTACTCCTCGCTCTCATTTTCGCTCTCGCCTGAATCGCGGCGTCTGCGCACTTTCTTCGACGCTGCTTTACCGCTACTACTACTGCTGCTTCTGTCTTTCTTGGACTTGGCGCTACTGTCTTTGCTTCTTGGCGCTTTCGCCTTCGCTTTACCGCCCCCACTCGCCTTGGCAGCTTTCTTCGCAGCTTCTTTCTTATCGCGCTTCTCTTTCTTCCTCTGCGCGTGCGCTGCGGACGAGCTCGTCGATGACGACGCCGGCGCCGACGATGACAGACCCGAAGAAGAAGACACCATCATGTCCTCGTTCATGTCGCGCACGTGGTTCGCGCTTCTGCGCTTCTCCTCGCGCAGCGTCTGCTTGAGCGCGTCCATGGAGATCTCGTTGGCCAACGGCTGGTCCTCTTTCGGCTGATACGAGCGCATCCAGTCGCGGATGATCAGGTGCTTCTTCGACTCGAACACGAGGTTCTCCAGGTTCGGCACCGATCGCATCGCGCTCAGGTTGAATTGGTCCTTCACCGTGTTGTACAGCCCGAGCGACTCGGGCAGCTCCGTGCACAGCGTCACGAGCGCGCGGTCCACGAGCACAGACGATTGCTGGAGACTCATCCTGGCAGTGTGCAGTAGGCAAACAGGAGCCCAGCCACAAACACTAGTAGTCTCTATCTGTGCGGTGAGTAGTGGCAACAGCAGGTGTCGCTCGTTCTTCTCCCTTTGCTCCTTTGCCGCAGTGAGAGAGCGGATCGCAGCCACTTTCGTCGCGAGCACCTTGTTTCCTTGCTTCCTTGCTTCCCTTTCTCTTGCTACTGCTGGGAAATGCTAAAATGCCAAAATGCAACCTTAACCAAGCTAAAAGTACCATCAACAGCGCAATATTTACAGCCATCTGACCCCGGCAATTTCACTATGGTCTCTCCTATTTGAACTGTTCCGCGAACCCTGTTCACTCCATACATTCAAATAGGAGAGACCATAGTGAAATTTACGGGGTGAATTAGGTGCGTGACGTACCTAATTCCCCTGTTTTTAGGCATTTCCCAGTGGCATCAATTCTCAGCACTCGCCGGCATTTCCGCAACACAACTGAGTCAAGAGAGTACTTCAGCTCTCTCGTCCGTTCACACCGTTTTCTTCTGGTCAAGACGCCAATCTCGCGTCAACAACACCCTGGTCCTTCCTCACCCTCATCCTCATCCTCGCAGATTCGACGAGTCCCCTCAAACACGAGACCATCAACCCCGCTGTTCCCTGAAGGAAGCTACAGCTCGCGTCGACGAGAAAGCGAGACTCTCAGAGCAAGATCTGTCAAGCAGAGTCAAGAGCTCGTTCAATATGAGACTTGTGAGAGAGAAGCCAAAGTGCATTGCGGTATTTGCTCCTCCATTCCTCACTCAGCAAATCGCAGTTCAGTTCTCCAACGAAGCAAGATGAAAAGCGACGCAAGTTGAAAACACTTATGAGGTGAATTACGGATGACGCAGGGAAGTCTTTAGAAGTATGCAAACTCGACTATGGAAACTAAGATGCATGAACACGCAAAGCGCACTGAGTACCTGAGCTAAGCTCACTGGATCTGGTTGGTTGGTGGATTACCCAATCTCCACTGACCGTTTATGGCGGCGAGCCATCGCATCTGTTGGGGTGGTTGTCAGCACCACCACCACCAATCGCCACAACTGTAGGAGCTGCAGAAGACTCTTGCTGCTGTGGAGCGACTTGAGTTTCAGCCTCGCTCGCAACAGCGTCCCCCCACGGTCCCAGAGACGTAGGCAGCAGCCCCAGTACCAGCAGCTCCTCCTTGCTGGACGTCCACGTCAAAGCACGACGTGTAGAGAAAGTCGATGAAGTCCTTGGGGCCGCTGTAGTCCGTGCCGTCGGTGTAGAACTCCCAGGCCCAGACGAACTGGTGGCGCCCCGGTGCCGCGTCCCACGGGATCGTTATGTGGCCCACGCACGGGATGTGATCGCCCGCGCGGTGGGATGGGTTGCCGCTGCGGTCGTACGTCTCACCGCAGTTGAGGTCGTCGAACGAGTGGCTGGAGCCGTTCATGAGTTTGCTCTCGTTAAAGTCGGTCGTGAAGCTCAGCTTGACGTTTGGGAATCCCAACGAGTAGACCCTGTACTGGGTCGTGCGAGCCCACTTGTCCTTAGAGGCGTGGTCGTTCGGCAAGTACCCAAAGTAGATTGTGTCACCGGGCTTGGCGGTCAGCGCCTTGCGCCAGCCGCCGTACCCTCGGCCGTGCGAGAACTGGCAGAGTGGGATGTCCGGCTGGCTCAGCTTCGCGCGCTCGATCTTGTACGTGTTCTTGGTGTTGATGGCGGCGTCGCTGCGACCCGCGTAGCCGCGGATGTGGCCCTCACAGATGCCGTTGCCCTTGCTGCCGCCGAACACCCACGCCGAGCTCTTCTCCAAGACGACGTTGTGGTCGTGGTCGAGGCAGTCGAGCCACGTGTGCGCAGACGTGAGTCCCAGGGTGGTAGCGGCGCCGAGACATGCAATCGCCAGAGAGCGCGAATATGAAGCGAGCATCCTGGTCCAAGCCTTCGCGAGTGTGTGTGTGTGTGTGGGGGGGGGGGGGGCCCCC
>JAADVN010000226.1:0-25983 GCA_023335535.1 Globisporangium spinosum
AAGAAGAAGAAGAGGACTATGAAGACCGAATGGCTGCTGCAATCCGCGCACGAAGAGCGAACGCGAGAAATGCAGGCGCTGTTGCGGCCTTCTTTGAGCACCACCGTTGGACTGGATACGGTAAGTGGTTGTGAGATAGAGCAAATGATGAAGCCATGATGACCCAAAAAACGAATGCTGCTTACTAACATGGATGCTACTGCGGATTTGTTTTATTTGTAGGTTTTGTAAAGCGCATGATGGATTCCCAACGTGGTCGAAAGATCACGCGCCATCTGCAACAATTCTGGGTTCGTGGTGCAAATGCCGCAGTATATTTTCTCTGATCATTGTGACTCGTTCCTCACACTGCCGTGTATTTTCTCTTGTTCCCACTGTTCAGCAATTTGTCCTCCGCAACTCCTTCATGGCTGTGAATGTGCTCTGGCTGCTGGCGCCACTGGGCTGCTTCCTCATCGCGATCATCGTGCCGCAGTACCTCACGACAGCGATCCGCTATGTGGACGTGCTGACGACGCGAGCCGCTGGCGCGCAGTCAAACATGGGCAATTACGAGAAGGGCACTATGCGATCCATTGTGCAGGAGATCGTGGACGTAAAGCTGTCGTCGATGAGCGAAGAGCTCTTGTTTCTGCGCACGACGTTGCAGTCCCAAGAGCGTGAGGTCGAGGCGCTGCGCGTGTTGCACGAGTCCCTGCGCCACGTGCACGACGAGCAGCAGAAGAAGTTCAGTCTCGCGGACAGCAACAGCGCGATCTCAATCCACATTGAGCGCGTGATCTCGAAGCACACGGAAGAGTTGGTGAGTGTGATGGCGGTTGTTGATCTGCATCATCATCCCCCCAGCGGCATGCTAACCCAGTATCTTGTTATTGTTGTGTCTATCTGTAGTGGACAAAAGTGATCGAGAGAGCGTCGGAAATCGAGACAGAGCTGCACGCAACGACGAAGACGCAGGCTGCGATCTCAGATGTCGTCAAAGACCACCAAGCTGATATTGAGGTGAGTACTGTTTCCGATGCTACAACAGTGTTAATAGGCCAGTGCTGACCATTTGATGTGTGGGTGGGTGTATTTCACCAGTCAATCCGAACCCTTGCTCAAGGTTCTGGCTTCTCTAGAAACGCGGAGGAGCTTCTCAACAACCAGCGCGAGCTTCGCAGAGAGCTCAGCGACTGGAAGGCGTCGCTTCAGCAAGAACTGCAGACAGAGATGCAGCGCGAGATCCATGAAATCGAAGAACGCGTGTCCAAGTCGCTGCTGGCGGAGAAAAAGCTGATCTTGGACAGCGTCGAGAGTCTGCAGAACGTGAACGCGGCGGATCCGGCGCTCGTGTCACTGATTGAAGGCGCACTTGTGGAAGCAGAAGCAAAGAAAGTGGGGCGTGTGGATTACGCTGCGCTGGCGAACGGCGCGGTGGTGATTCACTCCAAAGCGTACGTTGTTCATCGTCACGAATGGCTAGTTGGGGGCGCGACTGTATCTGATGGTTCATATTTTGCCATCCTCTCTGTATGATGTGTAGGGATTTGCTGTACCCAAACGTGTTCTCTCCCATCCAGATGCTGTCAAAGGCTGTTGGCTTTCAAGGAGACGGTGCTGGAAACGCGTTCACGTCTCCATCGTATTGCAAGGAACCGCTTCCGTTCTTTAGCTCGTTCCTGTCGTCTGGGGAGCTCCCGTGGTGGCTTTCTCGGCACAACGGACGTCCAGAGACTGCGTTGTCGGTACGTGCTATCTATTGTAATGTAACTCATACCTACTACAATCGAGCCTGTCGGGCAACAACATCTCATTCGTTGGTGCGTATATTGCTTATAGGAAACGATGGAGATTGGGAGCTGCTGGGGAATCGGTGGCTCTTCAGGAAAGCTTTCGGTGAAGTTTCCCACACGCATCATCGCAGACTCGATCACCATCGACCACATTCCGGAGCAGGTGGCGTCGGATTTCAGCTCTGCTCCAAAAGAGTTTCAGATTCTGGTACGTTTCCTATGATTGAGGATGCTCCAAGAAGCGGGTTTCTCATTAGTGTGTTGTGTTATTCTCTGTGATGCTTGTGACTGCAGGGATTGTCTGGAGATCGTGTGCGTGAGACAGTGGATTCGATTCCGTTTGGCAACTTTTCCTACGTTCGCGGCGGCGCGCCGTCCCAGACATTCAAGTTGACGTCTCCTATCGTGAGTCGCGTTTGTTGCATTGTCTCCCTCGCTCTTTGCCACAGTCTAATGGTTTGCTTTGATTGTGTGTCATCCAGAGCCAGCGTTCACCAATTGATGGCATCATGCTGGAGATCAGCTCGAACCACGGCCACCACGAGTACACGTGTCTGTACCGTTTCCGGGTCCACGGGACGCCCGTGTGATTGGATTAATGGTTCCATGCCCACCTTTAACGGTTAGTAAATAGATGATGTTCATGTCGTGCCTTGTTTGACGACCTGGTGGCTTTGGCCATTCCTTATGTTGGGATGAAGGTGGTTCTATTCTTCTTTTGTTAGGTAACTACTTGTGAGCACTAGAGTGGAGCTTGATCGCGTTCGTTAGCGTGCGCTTCTCGCCCATGCGGATGTGCAAACAGGACCGCAGCCACGGCGCCATCCGCTGATCATTCGCGCGCAGGAAGACTTCGTCATTCTGTTTTACGAAAGTTAACAGCAACCACTCGATGTTAGATCAGCTGGAACTGTGAAGTATCAAGCACGACACGAAGCAGAAAAATGGACGTACCTCGAGGGGAGTTTTGTGGGTCTGAAGTCGCTCTTGGCAGATTTCTCTCACGCTGTCTTGGACTTTGTTCTGAAGTGACGGAGGAACCTGCAGCAGCGAGGACCGGTCGAGCGCTGTTGCTGCCGCCTGCTGGAAAATACTCTGGAGTTCTTCTGGTGATGCTAGCAGGATCTGGAGCCACTGGTCCGATTCAAAGCTGAGCTGACCGTCATTTGTGAGCTGCAGCGTCTTTTTTGCGATCGCGCTTGGGTTGCTGCTGCCTTCGCCGCGAAACAGAGTCTGGAGAAGCTCGAATTTCTCCCGCAGCATCGGGTCTGATGGATACAGCTTTTGTAGTTTTTCAGGAAGTGGGGCATCAAAAACGTCGTACGGGTTGGTTGGGAGCGTGAATCCGTAGTTGCGCAGCAGCCGCAGGTTCGCGTGGTGGCCGTAGTTGATGAAGATCTGCTCGCCCGGCTGGTACGCGCGCGTGGTGTGCACGGTGAAGCCCTTCTGCGGATCGAACCCGTGCTCGCACTCGTCCCTATTACAATCACACCCCAGGAGTGTCAGTATCAGCATGAGTTGTATGGGCGAGGCGAGCTGCAGATCACCCAAAGAGTCAGAATTTGGTTGTGTGTTGCGCACCCGTTGTCGCTGTGGTTGAACCAGTCGAAGAACGGGATGAGCGTGAACGGCTGGTCCTTTCCGGACGTCGCGCGCGACAGGAGGATCGACATCGCCCAGAAGAATGCTTCGCGGTCCACAAAGTTGCTCGCGTTCCCAAAGAGGTGCTGGTAGATGGTCGAGTAGAACTTGGTGCTGCATTTATTGCCGAGAACCATTATTGAAGAAGAGAGCAACCATTGTTAATAAGCACTGCTAAGAAGCCATGACCACGCACTGCCTGGACAATTCATTACCTCTGTTGGATCACGCGAGCCACATCTTGACAGCCCTCAAGCTCCTGGAACTGGCGGTCGTCCCAGTGAAATGGCAGATCGACGTATGTCGGCAGCGAATTGACGTAGAAATCCTCCATTTTCGCGTCTGTGACGTTGCTGAATACCACCTCCGGTAGCTGCGAGCGCGGGAAGTTCACGAGTAAATGCACGCCCAGCAAAAGCGCGTTCGGTGCAAATGACGACGCGCTGAGCGCTGGATTACTCGCGAAAAGCTGGTTCAGTTGGCCCAGGAAGCCCGGCGCTTTCCTTTGCGCTTGCTCCAGTGCGCACTCAGCTGAGAAGGGGAACCAGGCATCCGCGCCAGCCTGGAAGATCAGCGCGTCCTTGGCGATCGGTTCCTTCGCAACCACGCCCACGCCCATGTGCGGGATCACTCGCGCTTCGATCGCAGACGACACGACACACCCGCGCGTGCGGCGCACCGCCTCCTGCACGCGCTGCAGCACCAGCGACGAGCTCATTCGTGCTTGTTTATATTGGATCAATTGCAAGATGACGCGGGCAAATCCAAATATACTTAATTATGGGTGCAATACAATAAAACAAATGAGAGAATATGGAACCCTGTTCGAAAATGAGGACCCAAACTGAGCTCTACGCCAATCAAAACCCATTCTCAATTTTGACCAGCGAAGCCATCAACTCGCTGGCATTGAGCGAATTTACGAGAAGAAGCGCCAGAAGAAGCAGCAAGAAGCAAGAAGCGATGGTGAAGGTGGCGGCCGCAACGGAAGCGCCCAAGACGTCGGTGGAGGAACTCGTGGCGTTCCTGTCGCACCCGCGGCCGGAGCTGCGCAAGTCTGCGTCCAGCCTGCTGATCAACATGACGGCGTCGGACCAGGGCATGCATCAGCTCATGCAGCTGCAGAAGTTCGATGTTATCCAGGCGCTCTGCCGCGTCGTGAGCGACATGCGTCCGATCGCGGAGGACGCGATCAAGGCGCTGATCAACCTGACTGCGGCGAACCCTGCGGCAGCCGAGCGCACGCTCAAGTTTGACTTGCTCAACCGCGTGATGACGCAGATCGAGGACGACGAGTGGCGCTTGAAGGACTACTCGATGATGCTGCTCGCGAACGTGTCGACGACGCCCGAGGGTGCGCGCGCACTCATGGGGTATGACGCCAAGAGAGACGACGCGCTGATGGCGCTACGCGAGAAGAAAATGCGCACGCTCACGACGCTATTCCTGGAGAGCGAAGCCGAGCCGGAGGGCATCGACAAGGAGACGGGCGACGCCAAGTGGGACGACGAGTACCAGTACGTGGCGAACATCCTCGCGAACATCTCACAGCTGGTGGAGGGGCGGGACTTTCTGCTCAAGAACCGCGGCAGCACGACCCTGATCGCTGAACTTCTGCCGCAGTTGCGCTCGCCGAACGTCGTGCGTCGTCGCGGGATCGCCGCCGCGGTGCGCAACCTCTGCTTCGACACGGACAACCACTTCTTCCTCTACGATCAACTCGACATCCCATCCAAGATGAACTACATCCTTGCGGGCCCAGAGCCGCTGGACGAAGACGACAAGCTCGGCATGCACCCGAGCGTGTACCGCCTCGGTGAGAAGAAGAAGCGCGAGCAGGACAAGCAGGTGCGTCTCGCCGCGGTCGACTGCCTGCTCTTGCTCTGCACGACGCGCAACGGCCGCAACGACCTGCGTCGCAAGAAAGTGTACCCGATCGTGCGCAATGCCCATCTCGTTGAGCCAGAAGAAGAGATCGGCGACCAGATCTACAAGCTCGTGGACTTTCTGATTCGCGACGAAGAAGGCGAAGAACCGGACTGGAACGAAATCCGCACCAAGGCGTTCACGGACGATGAAGCTAAAGAAGCAGCAGAGATCGAGGGGCTGAAGGTCGAAGAGGTCGTGGAAGATGCTGTTGAAGAAGAAATCAAGCCACGAGGACGCCGAGAGCTCCCAGTTCCGTCCATTTCGGCGGAGAAGTCGGTCCTGAACAAGCCGCTACCGGGCGAAAAGCAGCCTCGCGCTCAAGCCGATGACGAAGAAGTGGACGATCTGTTGGCGGCGTCGCTCGCGAACGAGATCAACCTGCTCGATGTCAGCAGTGACGAAGAGGACCACGAGGAAGACGAGGAGCCGGATGTGGACTAGGCAATGGATACTCCCAGCTAAATAGATTTATATACACTCGCGCATTGCTTTCGTGCCACCATTTTCACAATGTTGTGCGTCCATCTTCAATGTTCATAAAGGATCTTGCTTGTTGAATTACTTTCCGTTGCTCCCTCTCTTTGCTGCTTGGTCGTCTTGATCTAACTCGAACGACTGCATGCATTACTATCTATCAGGCGAGAGGGTGAGTCAAACGGCGCAATAATGAAAAATATATACATAACACTTCGCTCAAAGTGCTCACGCGGCAGTGGCACTCTCTTCCTTCTCATCATCGTCTGCTTGCTTCTCTCCATGTCTTCGGACGGCTCACAGCAGCGGCGCTCTTTACATAACGTTCATATTCATTCACGGGCGGAGTTCTTGAGGTGGGTGGAATAACAATATTTACGCAGTCTCGTCGAATAGCAGCGGATGGGAGGACACGCCCATGAAGCGCTCCTTGGAGAACTTTCGGCGCACGGCGGTCAGCTTGCTGGTCTTGCCCACGCCGTTCTGCGCGTTCCAGAGCATCTCCTTCAGGTCTTCCATGCAGTCGGTCAAACTGTGCTCAGAGTACGACGAGTGGTGCTCCAGCGTGGATGACTATGGCACAAAGTACAATACTATTAGAATCACTGGTTGGCACGACATTGCAGAGAAAGACAAGAAGCTCGATTACTTACCCAAGCTGGAAGGTCTTGCATCTGGGTTCTAGCAATGTGCACAGCCGAGGCGGCGATCGTCGACGGCAGGTACTTGATCATCTTGTACTCTTGCAGGCTGCGATCGATTACATAGTGAGCAAAGTGTTCAACACGGTCGTCGGTGGTTCGCGAGGCTTTCAAGAAACGCTTCATGAACTGGTAGCCAGTTGGGAACGTGACGCGGTAGCTGATGGCTGCAAGCATTTGCTCTTCCATGCGGAAGAGCTCGTCTCGGGTGTACGCGTTGTCGGTAATGCGGACAAAGTCGTCGGCTTCTGGAGGGTAAATCTCTTCGTACTTGGAGGCGACAAATAACGCAGTCACACCGACAAGCTGCAACTTCTGGCGTGGGACGGAGAGGTCTTTCGCGAGGTACTGATCGATCAGGTGGCTGGCGATGTGGAGGGTCTGTGGTAGCAGGTCGTACTTACAGTGGACGTCCACCAGCCAGTCGACCAAGATGGCGCGCATCTTCGAATTGATGTCGGATTGGCGGGACATGTACGACGCGCTCGGCTTGCGCTTCTTCTCATCTTCCAGTTGGTACTTGGTGATGTCTTCAGCGTACTGCCAGCAAGCCGCTGGGTCCTGCTTGTCCGCGGAATCGATGTCATGGTTCTCCTTCTGCTTGATCTCAAGAGGCGATTGGTCCTCCGCAAGATCCAACGAACCGAAAGTGCGTGCGACTGGCGTGGTCTCCACGAGCTTTGCCGAGATGATGGTCTGCGTCGTACGCTTCACCAACTGCTTTTTCTGCATCGCCACCGCGGTGGTTCTCTTGACGCTGAGCTTGTTGGTGACATCGCCGAGCACAGGACGGCGCGTCGTGGTGGACTGCGGCTTGAGTCCGCGCGGACGCTTTTCCGCCTTGCCAATGTCGTCCATCACATTGAACGCCTATCATATCACATCGATTGAACAGAAAGTTAGCACACAATCCACACACAGCCAGTCGAGCAAGTGTCCATGCAATAAGATGCATCACATGAATGAAAAGAAAGGGGGAGGGGGGGTAATTACCTTGCGGCTTACCTTCGCCGGACGCGAGTTGAGCGCGTGCGGCGCCTCGTTCTCATTGTTGTGGCTGATCGTCGACGGCATCGCAGATGTAGACAGGAGGTGGACGTTGGCGTCGTCGTAGAGGTCTTCGTCGGAGGTCTTGGGAAGTGAGCGTGTGGGGCGAATGCTTCACACAGACAGGTAGGCAGCAGACACAGGGGGATGCGCTTGTGAGGCTCAGCTCTTTTTCAAATCTCCAAACAAACAAACGGGTGAATGAATGAAAGCCTTCTTCCCTCGCAGCCTTTCATACAAAAACCAAATGTTTTTTGAAAATTCAAACAATCGAGCCGCACACAGAATCCGGATTTTCAAAAGCCAGATCGTACCCTTACGTTTGTGTAAAGTACGAAAGTACCGGTAGTAAGTCATATCCTTTGATACCGGTTTTAGTATCGGTATTGAAGAGCGCTCTGTTTGAGGCAGAGCTCTCTATTCAGATTGGCCTTCTATTACGAATGGATCATGATGACGTCGCATTTGCGCCAGGTTCGTTCTCCTTGAGACGTCGCGCATCCCCCACTGCTCGCACCAGCTCATGACCAGCTAGCTCACTACCTGGTCATGTGCGTTCTCGAAATCTGCTGCTGTGTGTGTATACACATGTGCATGAGTGAAAGAGGCACAATGGCCGACTCTTTCCGACGTCAAGCTGGGTCACATGTAGACGTCAGTTCGGATACAATTCATTCATTTTTCATACCATACTGTACAGCCACGATGGGTCTCGCTCCATCGTTTCCACGTGGCTTTCCTGCCTGCCCGCCCGCCCGCCCTTGAGCCACTTTCCTGACACGGTCACACAGCCAAACATGCACACACATACATGGGCATAACATGCCCTCTCAGTCACGAAAAGATCGAAGGAGGAGCAGATGCTTGTGAGGAGCATGTGTTTTTGCATTCACTCAAGCTTGACCTACTCGTTTGGCTCCTTTCCTTCACATTCGACTCAGGTGTGTGTCGGCGGCATTCACATGCATGCATTCACAGTCAGAAACCCACAGTCCACTGTGCAATCTGACAATGTGGGACGTCGACACGCATTTCAGCCAATCAGCGCGCTTTCTCTCCACGTAATTACGCGCGTAAAAAGTCAAAAGCCGTTCAACCCCCTCAACAGCATCGATCCTCAGAGGTTGCCTCGTGGTGACTTACTTCAACGCCTCTGAATGCGAATTTCCCAATCCATCGCAGCTCCTCCCTCTCGCTCGCTCACTGAGCAGCTCTCCCTCCTGTTTGCCCCCTTGGAAAGAGAGCAAAGAGCAAAGAGCAAGAACGGAAGAACGGAAGAATGGAAGCTCGATGGCCGTCCGCCAAGTGAAACTACCTGCTCACTTTTGATTTCGATCCGTCGTGCGTAAGTCGGTTCGTCGTCCAGCCTCCAGCTTCCAGCCAGCCAGCCAGCAAGAAGAAGAATCAGCAAGCCAGTCACCAGCATCATGTCGGCCCCTATGAAGAAAGTGGAAACGCTCGGCAAGCGCAAGAAGTCCATCGATGGTGCGTTTGAATGGGCCAACATGCTATGCAGCTGCTGCCATGCTTCTGAGCTGTCTGCATGGCGACCTGTGTGCGCTACGAAGGGTCGCCTAGAGGATAGGAAGCCAGCCAGACAGACGGCTGCAGAACGTAACGGCATTTCCGATTGGGACATGAGTTCACTGACCGACATGTACATATGTGTGTTTCCTTTTGCTGGTTCCTGCAGCGGAGAACGTCAAGCAGATTGAGAAGAAGGACGAGTTCAACCCGAACGCGTACTACGTCTCGCTGACGTCGCACGCCGAGCAGTTCGGAGTGGATCCAGTGCGCATTCGTGTAAGTGCCGTGCTGCGCTCATTCTTTTTTTCTATTGACTTATTGGTGTAGATGCCTAATTCCTTTACCTATGCGCTGTGTTTTCATGTGAACAGTGGGGACAGAAAGAGCCTGAAGTGCGTGGACCGATCATCGGCACCAACCGCCACCACAAGTACAGAAACGCCATCGGTGCGCACGGCGGTTCCTACTGCATCTACCGTGGTCTTGCTGTAAGTCGACCCTGCTACCAACACCGTGATCACAGTGGAGACATGAGCTGACACGAACTTTGGCTACTATGCTTTCTTTTTTTTTAGATTGCTTCCAATGCCATGGACAAGACGTCGGTTCCGGACCTTTCCAAGACTACTCCAGCTGCCAAGATCGGTCCACACCCATCCTGGTTTGACCCAGAGAAGGTAAACTCTATCGCCTTTACCCTCTCTTCAACTGTGGTCGTGGCACAATTCTTACTCTTCTGTACTGTGTATTAACGATGACAGATTGTGACCATTGACCCATTCGGTCACTGTGTCCTGGAAGCTTTCCCGGAGCACTTTGCCAAGGGCTATGACATCCGTCCAACCATTGCCGTCACAAAGGCGCACATGGACTTGCCTGAAATCCAGGAGGCTGTGCGTGCCGGCCGCCTGAAACCAGATGGCAAGATCCTGAAGGAGAACTCGCAACTTGTCATCACGAAAGCTGCAATTGATCCTGTCTGGTACCTTCCGGGTGTCGCGAAGCGATTCAACACCACGGAGGCGAACCTGCGTCACCAGATTTTCCAGGAGACGAATGGCATGTACCCAGAGTTGGTGACTCGTTCCGACCTGAAGGTGTTCTTGCCACCAATTGGAGGGTACGTCGTCTTGATGATGATGTCTGCCTGTTTGATGCGTGAGTCGGCTGTCTATGAAAGCTAACTGGATTTCTGGTTTTCACAGCATGACCATTTACATCTACGGTGACGTGAGCTCGATCTCAGACCCAACGAAGAAGCTGGCGGTGCGTGTCCACGACGAGTGCAACGGTTCCGATGTATTTGGATCCGATATTTGCACGTGCAGACCGTACTTGACCCACGCTATCGAAGTGTGTGTTGAGACTGCGCAGCAAGGAGGGTACGTTTGTGTATTGTTTGTAGTTCCTATTGTGCGATATAACTGACTGATATTTTGTTCGGTTTTGTATGTGTGCAGAGCTGGTGTCATTGTGTATTTCCGTAAGGAAGGACGCGCGCTCGGAGAAGTGACCAAGTACCTTGTGTACAACTTGCGCAAGCGCCAGGAAGGGGGCGACAGTGCGGAGGAGTACTTCAACTGCACGCAAACCGTCGCTGGTATCCAGGACGTTCGCTTCCAGGCGCTCATGCCAGATGCGCTGCACTGGCTTGGAATTACGAAGATCGACAAGTTTGTGTCGATGAGTGACATGAAGTACGACGCGATCGTGAATTCGGTACGTGCAGCCGCGTTTGTTTGCTTGGGTATGATTGCGTAAGTAGCTCCTAACAATTTTGCATGCTTTTGATCCCCAGGGTATCGAAATTGTGGAGCGTATCCCAATTCCAGAAGAGCTGGTGCCAGAAGATGCCAAGGTCGAGATCACTGCCAAGGTGTTTGCTGGCTACAACGGCGGCGGCGTGTACCAGGTGGACGAAGAGAAGCTCAAGTCGGTCAAGGGTCGCATCGATTAAGAGAGAGTTTTCAAGGAACGTGCGTGCGTGCACTGAGTCAAGTGTGGCGTTGTGGCATGCTGACTGCAGTGCACACTGCAACAGCTCTTTAAGATTTCGTTAGTGCGCTGGAGAGATGGACGAAGCAACAGGGAGCCTGCCCCTCTACCTGCAGGTAGGTTTTCGTCAGTAGTAGTCGTAGTAATGACGAGAGGATAGATGAATGGAACGAAAGAGAATGACTCGAGAGCGTCGTGTCGTTCGTCCTGTTCATTTGTCGGACTGAATCAGGAAGGAAGTGCGCTACTAAACATTTGTATTTTTGTGTGCGATTGTTTTTTCGAGTGTGTGTTTTGTGACTTTGTTGTCGTTCTCTTTGGCTATGTCATTGCGCACGTTTTGAGATCTTCTGATCCGACTGAACCCATTTTTCAAACTGGATCTTCAACTTGAACGGTTTCTATCGATGCCTGAATAGAGGACGGTACTCTATTGAGAAAGTATAAGTACATATCGGTTTTTCTATCTGTTGTCAAATTTTTGATTTTCAAAAAAATAAGCCACTGAAATGCTGAAATTTGCTCGTGACGGGTAAAACGCGGCAAAAAAGATCCGCCCATATTTTGATTCCTTCTCTGAAAATCAAAGCAAACGTTCTCACTCATCGGACCAGGAAGAGCGCACAAGCACCGCACGAGCACGAGCACCACACACAGCGAAGCGAAGGAGAGAGGGAAGAAGGCACGATGATCCAGTCCATGTTCATCATGACCACCACCGGGTACGCTGTCTACTTGTTCTTCCCCTCTTGTGCGTCCTCCTTGTCCTCTCTATTCACTCACCCCCTTGACCGCTGGCATTGATTGACCTTTGTGCTCACCGTGTGCGAATGTGATTAGTGAGGTGATCATCGAGAAGCACTGGCGCGGACTCACGAGCCGCAACGTGTGCGACTTCTTCATGGAGGAGGTGAACAAGTACAAGGAGCGCGAGGACGTGCCGCCGATCATCACGACCAGCAAGTACTACCTCGTGAGCGTCTTCCGCGACGACCTGTTCGTGCTGGCGGTCGTGACGAATGAGGTTTGTTTGTTACGTTACTGTTGCATCCTTGCACCAATCTACTGGCAAACTCTAACCGCTCGTTTGCTCTCTCTGTGTGTTCTCGTTCGTATTATAATAGATCTCGCCGCTGTTCGTGATTGAGTTCCTGCACCGCGTACTCGCCGTTTTCCGCGATTACTTTGGCACGTTTGACGAGAACTCGATGAAGGACAACTTCTCGACCGTGTACCAGGTATGCTCCTATTTTGCCTGCGACGCGCATCAATATCGCAAGTCACTCATCGCGATTCATTGTGACTCGTGCAGCTCTTAGAAGAAATGCTGGACAACGGGTATCCACTCACGACTGAGCCGAACGCGTTGAAGGCGATGGTAGCGCCTCCATCGACTGCGAACCGCATTGCCGCCATGGTGTCGGTACGATCGTGCTATGCTTGACGATTCTGTGCTACTGCGAATTTGGAAACCTCACTGATCTGACAATTGTGTATGATCCCAATATGTTTTGTCTCGAAAACCCAAGGGCAAGTCACGCGTGAGCAACACGTTGCCGGAAGGCGCTATCTCCAACATCCCGTGGCGAAAGAGCGGCGTCAAGTACACGCAGAACGAGATCTACTTTGACATCGTGGAAGAGATCGACGCAATTATCGACAGCAACGGCCAGATGATCTCGTGCGAAGTGAACGGCGTGATCCACAGCAACAGTCGCCTGTCGGGTGTCCCGGACCTCACAATGGTGTTCACGGACCCGTCGGTCATCGACGATTGCTCGTTCCACCCTTGCGTGCGCTATTCGAGATACGAGCGCGAGCGCGTGATCTCGTTCGTGCCGCCAGATGGACAGTTTGAGCTCATGCAGTACCGCGTCCAGGTGCAGCAGCTCATTCCGCCACTCTACTGCCAACCGCAGATCTCGTACAACCAAAATGGCGGCGGCACTCTGGATCTGCAGATCGGGACGCGCGGCATGCCGACGCTCGCGTCCAACTCGAAGAAGAGTCTCCAGATCGAAGACGTGACGGTGGACGTGACGTTCCCGAAGAGCGTGCGCACGGTGGATATGAACACGGAGTACGGCAGCTGCCTCTTTGACGAGTCCACCAAGACCGTCAAGTGGACGGTCGGCAAGATGGGCAAGAAGGGCGGGAACCCGAGCCTGCGCGGCAACATCATCTTGCACCAGAACGCCGCGACCCCGGACGAGAAGCCGATCGTGCTGCTGGGCTTCAAGGTGCCGATGGCGACCGTCTCGGGTCTGAATGTCGAGACGCTGCTGATCACGAACGAAAAGTACAAGCCGTACAAGGGTGTGCGAACGCTCACGAAGGCCGGCCGCTTCCAGATCCGAACGTAAAAACTTGCTTGGAAAGACAAGGACAGGCAGGAAGCACGGATGGGCGATCAGGTCAATAAAGGAAGTGGGAGAAGACGACAAACATTGCGTGTGCATAACTGGTAAGTAAATGCATTGCGCGTAACAACACGAATGTGCAATGCGCGTGTGGTGGACAACCAAGTGATTGATGCATTCCCATCGACTCGTTGGCATTCGCTTGTGCTCTACTTTTCATGCTCAATTTATATCCACCAACAGCGAGCATACACAGAACACACCGCAATTACAGTGTCGTTGCCAGATGCTTGTGGAGTGCGCTTTGGTATTCGCATACAGGCGTGTGGCGCAACGCGTGTTGAAGCGATCCGCTGGATGATGTCGAAGTTGCGCTTACCACCACTCAAATGCAGCTTCAATGTCCTGCCCAGCTGGAAGTCACGCCAGCCTCCCCACCCATCATCATTTCCACCAATTACATCTCGTAACAATATTTTCCAACCAATCATACACCTCCAATGACGTCCCGAACGATCCATTTAGTTAAACGAGGGATCAATGTTGCTGCAAAACCAAACGGACGGCCGCACGCACGCACAAGCGAGAGCAAGCCCAGCAGGAACGAACGGACCTGCTCGCTCGCCCGCCTCCACAAGACAATCGCTGGAGTTGCGCACACACGTCGTCGCCACCACCACACCCACACCACCGCCAGTACAAGTACAAGTACCATCATGAGCGAAGTCACAGAGCTGCACAACCGCTACGAGCACCCACTCGTGTCGCGCTACGCCACCAAGGAGATGAGCGAGATCTGGTCGCCGGACCGCAAGTTCTCGACGTGGCGCAAGCTGTGGCTCGCGCTCGCGACTGCCGAGAAGCAGCTCGGCCTCGCCATCACGGACGAGCAGCTGCAGGCCATGAAGGAGCACTTGACCGACATCGACTACGAGTACGCCGCCGAGATGGAGAAGAAGTTCCGCCACGACGTCATGGCACACGTGCACGCGTTCGGCAAGGCCGCGCCAGTCGCGATGCCGATCATCCACTTGGGTGCTACGAGCTGCTACGTCGGTGACAACGCTGACATCATCCAGGTATGTTGTTATATATGCAATTACGGCTGCTGCTGTCTGCATATTGAAGTTGCATCAGCAGGAAGAGCAGCAATGCAACAATCCTGAGTGTTGAGCATTGTAGGCTAACTTCAATATGTGATTGCTGGGATGTTGAACTTGGTTGTTTGCGGTTTAGATTAAGCAAGGTCTGCAGTTGATCCAGCGCAAGCTCATCAAGTCGATGAAGACCCTCGCGGACTTTGCGATTGAGTACAAGGACATGCCAACCATGGGCTTCACGCACTTCCAGCCAGCGCAGCTGGTGACTGTCGGCAAGCGCGCGGCACTCTGGTTGCAGGACTTGTGGCTGGACTTCCAGAAGCTCGACGACCTGATCGAGACCCTGCCGCTCCGTGGTGTGAAGGGCACGACCGGCACGCAAGCCAGTTTCCTCGACCTGTTCGAGGGAGACCACTCCAAGGTCAAGAAGCTGAACGAGCTCGTGGCCGAGCAGATGGGCTTCAAGAAGGTCATCCCGCTCTCGGGCCAGACCTACAGCCGCAAGATCGACTACTTTGTGCTCTCGGTGCTCTCGGGAATCGCGCAGTCGGCGTACAAGATGGCTGGTAAGTTTCCGCATTACTTGCTGTGTGCTATTTGAAAGGAAATGCGCTTGTGGCTAACTCACGTTTGAATTTGCAGGTGACATTCGTCTTCTTGCCAACATGAAGGAGATTGAAGAGCCATTCGAGAAGAACCAGGTACGAATGTCGATGATCATCTACTGCGTAAGCATTGCCACCAACTAACACTGAATTTTAACTTGTTTCAAAACAGATCGGTTCCTCTGCGATGGCGTACAAGCGCAACCCAATGCGTTCGGAGCGCATTTGCAGTTTGGCGCGTTACGTCATCTCGCTCACGGACAACGCGGCGCAGACCCACGCTGCGCAGTGGTTTGAGCGCACGCTGGACGACTCGGCCAACCGCCGCATGGTGCTCCCAGAGGCGTTCCTCGCCACGGACGTGATCTTAAACATCGTGACGAACGTCTCAGACGGTCTCCAGGTGTGGCCGAACGTGATCAAGGCGCACATCAAGGCCGAGTTGCCGTTCATGGCCACGGAGAACATCCTGATGGCGTGCGTGAAGGCCGGCGGCGACCGCCAGGAGCTCCACGAAGCGATCCGTGAACACTCGATGGCTGCGGGCAAGCGCGTGAAGGAAGAAGGCGCGGCGAACGACCTCTTGGAGCGCATCGCCGCGGACCCTCTTTTCAAGCCTGTGCACGACAAGATGGACACGCTGCTCGACCCGTCGCTGTTCATCGGCCGGTGCCCGCAGCAGGTGGAGGAGTTTGTGCGCGAAGAGATCGCGCCGCTGCTCAAGACCCACGCGCATCTCTTGGACGTCCAGGACCTCGACACTGTGAATATTTAGGACCGACGTCTTTTGTTTCCCCACGAGGAGAAAGAAGGTCAATGAAGAATGCGTCCGACTCGCTGCTTGGGATTGAAGAGCTCCAGATGAGTGAGTGGGTGGATCTTCACCAATCCGTTTCCATTTAGCCCTCATAATCTGGTAGAGTTGGCAAAGAACCTCAAGCAGGTTTGCCAGTTAGTATCGACGTATCCTAACTTCCTCTCAGATCCAATTGCACAAAAGTGCCCGTTGCATGCATTCATTCTTGCAGAGGCTTCTCCACCACCACCTCTAATAGCCCAGCCCGCCAGAGCCCGTCCGCCCCGCTTCAGCTCGAGACAGCATCTTTGGACACGAGTCCTGGCTCTGTTGTTGACGGTACCGGCGATCTGGCACTACTGCGTCCACTCTTGAAAACTGGTATGATAGGAACTTCTGCTGCTGCCGCGGGCTCACTGGGAGCAGTCTTGGCGGGAGCTCTTTTTCGACCGCGTCGCTGACTGCTTCTTCTTGTTAACGGGCGCCTGGGGGCGAAGCAGCTTGAGCACGGGCAAGCACTCGCGCCGGAGGTGCTCATTCAGAGCCACGATCTCCATATTCAGTGAGCGTGTCATTCAAATCTCAAAATGATGGGGCTGAAAAAGCAGAGAATCCATGGGTACCCATGGTGCCTTTTTAGTTACCGCAAATACCTCTTTATCTAATGTAGATCCACGGGATTCCAATCTTTAAAGTATCTTTGTATGTCAAAAATTAGAATCGCGCGACGGTATACATCCAATCCGTTCAGTATACGCCACCACTGCTTTCCAACATTTACACGCTACAAGTGTCGATGAAGTTAGAATCCCGCGGCGCTTACGCTAGATAGACAGGTTGTATCTTGTGATGCAAAGGAAATTTACTAATATAAAGGTTTTGGTATACAGTCTGCAATCTATAAAGGTTTTGATATACACACTGCGAATCACGCTTGATATTTGTATGCGAATTCCACCCTGCATTAATTAGTCACATACCCACTTGCTTTGATTTATGGTATTAGTAACAAAGCCCTAGGACTTCATCTTGACTTAGGGACAAATCACTGACCGTGTTTGGCTCTCTCGCTCTCTCTCGTTGTGCCTGCCTGCCTGCCAGCCCACCAAAGCAGCCCGTCCGTCCCGCCTCGCCCGCCAGACACAGTCAACGAGAGAGCGAGAAGCAAACAGACTGCTCACTCACTCACAAACCCATGACGAGCAGCGGCTCCAGCAGCAGCAGCAGTGGCGCGGGCCAGTCGGACGACGACGAGTTCGTCGTCGCGCCCCCTGCGCCTCCCGCGCCGCCGCCTGCGACCCCCGCGGACCTCGGCGCCGTGCAGGAGCTGGCGCAGATCTGCCACTTCTGCGCCACGTTCCGCGCGCCGCTCAAGCTCTCGGGCTTTACGCGAACGGTGCGTTTTCCCTCCCGCTTTGACAATTTGAATTTCAACTCGCGCGTTTCCCCCTTCGCGCGCAAACGATGGTGTGCCCACTCCGACGCGCTTCATCTGCGTTCCCCCCCCTCATCGAGCGCCTTGGCTGCGCTGTGAAGCGCGGGCGTTCTCTGGCGAGTTGGTCGAATGGGGAATCGCGAAGGCGGAGGGGAATGAAGGGGACGTTGACGTGCGATGTTCTGATCAAGTTGCTCACGTGTGCGTGCGTCATTTTGGTGGTGGACCATGTCACGGGTGTATCCATCTTCTTATTTTTTTCCCCCTTGGCTCTAATAGGAACTGCAAGCCGCGCTGCTTGATGCGGCGAACCCGAACGAAAGCCAGGTATGCATGCAATGTGTGAGCAGGTGGTAGTTGAAGTTAGAGAGTGAATGTTGTGCTCTGGCTGACGTTGTGTATCCATCCATCCATGCATTTCTCCATAGTTGGCGCTGTTGGCGGAGCTCCATTTCAAGTTGACGCGGGACCAAACTGGCGTGAAGCTGGAGAGAATGTAAGACTCTGTTCATTCATGACGCGATGTGTGTGTGTGTATGCTCACACATGGAGCTGAGAGTGGCCATCACCAAGTCCTCATTCCTCATTTTTCACATTTGTCACATTTGGTGATTTCATTAGGATCCAAGACTGGGAGAAAGCGGTCGCGCGGAAACTCGCAGAGAACTGGCAGCTGGAGTTCCCATCGAACCCGATGACGAACACGTCGTACGCAGAGCTCAGTGTCCTCGACCGAGTACGATTGCTAACTGCTCGTCCATCTCTCTCTTTGGCTTTTAGCAAAAACTAATGATATCTTGCTTCTGCTATTCAGATCCACATTTTGAACGCGTTGTGTCTTTGGAAAGCGGAATCGTGCGTGGAGATCCGAAAGTACATTGCGACAATCCAGAAAGATGACCGAAAGGCGTTTGACAGACTGGTGAGAGAAAGAAGAATTTTTGATGCCATCAAGCATTCTTTACAAGTCAGTGCATGGTAGCTCACATGCTGTGTGTATGTGTTTGCTGTTGAACTACAGCGTGGAAGTGAGATCGGCACGGATGATAAAGGAGTCTCGTACTGGTACTTTGACGATGGCTGCTGGGTGTACGCTGAGGATAAACCACAGTGGCAGTTAGAGAAAAGGTATGAGCGAAATAGATGCATGTGTGATCGATCTCCTGTTCGTTCATAGCCCAGCTGGTCAGTCGTGCTGATTTTGCTTATGACTGTGTGGCATGTGTGTTCTATTGCTTCCAGAGAACCGCAATATGTTGTCGAGTTTGCCAACGGAAAGCGCATCCGACTCTCGATCAACTTTGACGCAGATTCTGCTCCTGCGGATAACCACCAGCATCAGTTGATCGCTGTTACCAAGATCGAGAGTATGAAGGACATACTTTCAACTTCCAATCAAGATGACAACAATGCTGCTTTCAAAGAAGTGCCGGAGGAAAAGCATGCCCAGGATGACGTCAAAGTGAAGCGCGCGAAGTTTTCAATTTTGAACGAAGAGAAGAAAGAAGTTCCCTCTCCGACGACGACAGAATCGGTTGTTGTTGCGACTGCCGAGGTGGCGGTTCTTCCGCCGGCGCCAGCTATCAAGGAGGAAGTTTGTCCAGTGAGTCGAAAGATGGACATCACCATGATCTGTGGATCGCCATCAAGTGACGACATGAGTGCCAAGTCGGAGCCTCAGCAAGTGGGCAATGGTCAAGTGAAAGTTGCTGAAAAGCTGGATGCGTTCAGCACGACTGGAAATGTCAAGACCGAGCAACAGGCGAACGGTTTCGACAAAGTTGATGATTTCGCATCGCAACCAAGCCAAGACTTGAAGCCGCTCGTTGGCACTTTCAAGGCTGAAACGAAGGAGAACCAAGTCGAAAATGAAGTTTCCCAGAACAGCAGCAAGTCGAGTCTACATCGAGAAGACAGTGCGCTGTTGGGCAATGCGAAGAAGAGAGTTATCGTTGATGACGACAATTCCGACAGCAGTGATGTAGACAATGCGAAGAAAACGAAAAGTGGGCCGAGAGTAAAGCAAACCTCGTCACCTCAGAAGAAGAAGAAGCAGAAAACTGAACCCGATGCTGCTAAAGAAACCCCCGATGCACCAGTCAGTATCGCCGAGAAGAAAGATACCCCAGTACCAACCCCATCCAATGACTCTGCTGTTCCAGAAAAAGTGATTGACATCAAGGCCATGACCACTACGCCAGCTGATAAAGTTGCCAGCAAGGAAGAAACACAGGCTACTGACTCGAACGGCGCAATTGCTGAGCCGACTTCAACGGAGAATTTCGATATCAACTGCGAATGCTGCCAAAAAGATTACGACATGCGATACCTGGACCCTCCTCTCGTGGAACGACCGGCTGGAGAATGGCGCTGCTTTGAGTGTCTCGTGAACGATGCTCGAGGGTGGCCTCGTCGTCGTAAATCTACTGCGAGCCCAACTTCCAAAGCAGAACCTGCAACCGAAGAGAAATCGAAATCGTCGTCGTCGAAAAAGAGCAACTCATCGTCTTCAGCCAAGCGATCACGACCTAGTTCCACCAAATCCAGCTCTGGGAAAACCACCAGTAGCGGCAGCAGCAGCAAGCGGACAAAAAGCAGCGGAAACAGTACAAGTGCCAGCAAAAAGTCGTCTTCGTCCTCGAAGAAGAAACACAAGAAGAAGAAGTCGTCTTCGTCCTCGCACAGTCACCATAGAAGTAGCAGCAGTCATCACCGGCGGCGGCATCACCAAGAATACTCGAAGCTCCTCGTGTCTTTCCAAGCGCGGAACAAAGAGAGACTGTCGATAGAAGAGTATCGCATCCACGACGCAAGCCGCCATAATGTGGAGCTGCTGGAAAGCCCGACTTCCTGGCGAGTTATGAGTTCTACGTTGGATAGTCTTCGCGGACTGATCGAGACTCTAACTGGCGGTTCGCTGGAGCAAGAGAGGTACGCATGCGATGAGTGGAAGACTGGATTGGTTGAAACTATTTGCTGATTGTTGTCTTGTGATATTGTAGATTACGAAGTCGTCTGATTTCGATCTTGAAGATCCAAGAGAAACTCGAAGAAGAGAGAATAAAGCGCCAAGAGCTAGCATGGCAGATCCTTCCAAGACGTCAGTCCTCAAGAATCGCGATCGGGAAAATGCGAGACCAATCTTCTGGAAGCGAAGGCTCAGAAGACGATTTGTCGGATGAAGAGACTGGAAAGGGAAGAAGACGAACCCAGCGATCTTCCTCCTCAAGAACGCGATCAGCAGACATACCGACTGGTGCAGCAGGAGTTGACAGTAAACAACAGCTTGCCTTGGAGCGGTGAGTGTTTGTTGTGCTGGCAACTGGATTCTGGCGAAGCAAATGTTGATACTAATTCCATTTCTGTGTGTTTGGTGGAACAGTGCGTCACGAGCGCGAAGAAGACAGATCCAAGAAGAAATGGATGGAAATGGCGCCAACGAAGATGGCGAAGAAGATGAAAACCCGAACACTGTGCCCTCTGGCGATTGGATCAACTGGTCAGTTTTGAAGAGAAACAAGCGAAACCTTTCGTCTGTATGCTTGGCAGCAGTCAATCGTCTCTTGAAGGAAGAAATATCGGTACGAGCGCCTTGAATCTTTGCTGATTATGTGAAATGGCTTGCTCGCTGACAAAAAAGTAACCTATCTACGTATGATGATGTTGCAGGAACTTTTTGCTCGACCGGTGGATCCAGAGTTTGATGGCTGTCCAGATTACCTCACGATCATCACGCACCCCATGGACTTGGGGACAATTCGCACGCGCCTCGGAACAGGCTTCTACAAGGTGAGGAAGACAGCATATACATATCTGAATTCTTTGCGGAGTTTGTGACTAACTCAGTTTTTGCGATCGCAGAAATGGGAGGCATTCAAGACAGATGTCGAGCTCGTGTGGAAGAATTGCCGCGAGTTCAATGGCACCGAGACAGTGATTTCTGACTACGCCGACACCCTAGAGGCATTATTTAAGCAGATGTGCAAGGTTGCGGAGAAGCGAGGGGTGCGCACAATGGGCGATGATAGTGGTGTTGACGAAGGAGCTAGTGACGATGGGCACGATGAGCACATCAGCTCCAGTGGTGATGAAAGCAAGGCGGAGTCGAGGACAAGTGTGAACAAAGAATGGACAGAGAGCAGTGGGTCTGAAAGCAGCGGTGGCTCCAGCGACGATGATTCGGACAATAGCAGCGACGACAGTGCTGGTGGGAAAGCAAAAGGGAAAGCCACACGATCTGCTAGAAACCGTGCACCTGGTCGTGCGAAGCAGCAGCCCACTCATTCATCACCTTCTGGTTCTGCAGCAGCAGCGCGACCCTCCCGAACACGAGCCCGTGTTGCCAAGCCCACGATCAAGCGAGCTTCTTCGTGGAAAAGCGACGATGACGACGATGATGATGATGAAAGCGAGCTATCACTCTCTGATGGCAGTGACGAAGATGTGTCTACACGTGGACGACGTGGGACGCGAAAACCTGCTGCCGCTGCGCCAGCTCGTGCAACTCGCACACCAGCGGCAGCAACTGGTCATCAAGTGAGCCCATCTAGTCTGAAGAAACCACGCAACGCCCCCGCACAACAAGCGTCTCCCAAGAGCGTTTTGCCCAAGAAAGCAGAAGCGAGCGTTCCTGGTTCACCTCCGCCTCCTCCGCCGCCAGCGCAAGTGGAAGAAAAGCAGCAGCAAAAATCGCCAGCTGCATCTGGGAAAAGCCCCCGACCGCTAGCAGCAGCGCGACCATCACGGCTGCGTATTAGTGACGACAGTTCCAGCTCTGACAGCGATGATGGCAAGGTAACCTCATCGTCATCGTCCTCCTCATCCTCTTCGGACGACTCTGGGGACTCAGATAGCGATTCAGACACTGACCTGCACGCCGCTCCTCCACAGCTAAAGGAGTCACAACAATCGCCAGTAGCTACGAAGAAAACTGTCACTGCACCAAAGGTGACAGCGCCTCCGCCCCCGCCTTCTTCTGCCAATGTGCCGCCGCCACCTCCTCCTCCGTCACCGCCAAGAGCAACAGCAGCCACCGTTGGCCAGCCCCCACCACCACCCAAGGAAAAACAAAGAGCGACGAAGCAACCAGCGAAGGCGAAAGCTCAAAAGAGTAATGCCAGCAACAAGAAGAGCAAGGTGTCTCCTCGAGTCGCAGCGCTCAAGCTCGACAACGTCGCGACGCTTAATAGCGGACTCGCGAGCAGCTCGTACGCGAACTCGCCCACGCTGCTGAACTCGTACCTGTCTCCGTCCTCGTCGTCTTCGTCGTACTTCTCGTCGTCCGCAGAGAGCGACTCGAGCGACAGCGACAGTGACATCGGCGGAAGCGACTAAATGATTCAGTGAGTACCATCGCAACGTGAGTGTGTCTGTGTGGTCAAGTCTTTGTGAATCGTACAGCTCAACCAACAAAACAACCATGTCAAAGAAATAAAGCACAGCCAAGCATTCAGGTTTGAGGAACTCTGATGCAATTCGTTATCAAGGGCGTTATCAGCGGTCTCTTGCGTTACTCTACCTCAACTAACCTACCACAGGTGCAGCGCGTAGAGCACGAGCAGGAACGCAAACAGGAATGCGAGGTTCGCCTTGCTCGCGAGGAAGCGGAAGTTGAAGCGGAAGACCGCGAACGCGCTCGCCGGATCCACGTCCAGGTTGTCTTCGAAGCGTTTGCCGTGGTACGGGTTCTGTAGTCCGAGTTGGTCGTTGAGCCACGTCGAGAACTTGAACGACGCGCGCACGAGGAACGGCACTTCGTAGGTGCAGATCGGCCGCAGCATCGGGTCCCCCAGATACGTTGCCGTGTCAGGTGAGCACACGCGCCAGCCGCGCAGGAGCTGGTACACGCCCTCGGTCGTGAGCAGGTGCCGCAGAGTCTTGTGGCGGCTCGGAGCAAATGACTCGGGGCCGCCAAACGAAGTCGAGCTCGACCCAAGCGACCGCGAGTGCGACGACGACGACACATACGCGTCCGAGATCTCAAACACGCGGCGCAGACTGCGGCTCAGGCGCTGCACGCGCTCCAGGTACTTCTCACTCCCCTTTACGTCTGGAGATGACGACGAGCTCCCTCCTGATTGGAACTCTTGCGCAGAGCTACTTGCAGCAGCAACAGCCGAGATGCCCGAGTCGCTCCAGAGCTTGTCAAAGAGGCGCTCAGCATCGCGGTGGAAGCTGCCGTGGAGAGGCACGGGCGTGCACTCGATGCCGAGCGCCTTGGAGTAGAACGTGAGGATGCCGCCCTGGGCTGGCGACAACTCGTCTCGATTGTCCATCGACGTCTTTGTCTTCAAGCGAGCACTGTTGTTGTTGTTGTTGCTGTGGGTCGAGATGCCGCCGTACGGAACTGCAAACGGCTGGCTCTTCTCTAAAAATTTGGACGCGTTGCGCAAGAGACTCAACAATTCCGGGTTGTAGACGCCCAGCACGCGGTCCAAGATGCTCAGACTGCGCTCGTCGCTGCCGGAAAAATCCAGTTCCTTCGCGCGCTCGACAAAGCCGCCGAGCAGCACCGTGTAGAAATGGTAGTTTGCGAGTACGTACGTTTCCCACGCGAGGGTGTACACGCCGCTCGCTCCAGTAGTCGATGGTTCTTGATCACCAGGTCGCGAACTAGGAAGAGCCGAGCCATCTTTACCCTCGGCCCAGCTCCGGCAGCACCACGGCTGGATGTACGCGAGCCAGACGTCCGTGATCGCGAGGAACGCCGTGGGTGACAAGCCGATCGGCGCTCTCGAGAACACCAGGCGGAAGAACTCGTAGAGCGGTCGGCGCATCACGCTCACGCTCGTAGTGAGGTACCCGCCACCGCCGCCCGTGACCAGACTCGGGTGGAACGCGCTCTTGGAAGGAGTGGATCCTGCGGCGGGAGGTGCGAGCACCGCCGGGTAGAACGGATCCGAGAGCAGGTGGATGATCGTCATCAACAGCGAGCTCAGCAGGTCGTCAGACGGCGCCATGTAGCTCGTGTACGTGTGCACAGCAGCGAAGGGGCTCGCGAGCTTAGACGGCGCTCTCGTGTTCATCGCAGCAGCGGCACCTGCTGCGGTCTCGACGCCCTGACTCGCATCGATAGGCTCGTCCGAGAACACGATGAGGTTCTGACGCAGCCAGAACTCGATCAGGATGTGGAGAAAGAGGTTCGCGTGCTGCAAAACCTTGGCAGCGAAGCGGCTCTCAGCTGTCTTCGAGGTCTCGGGCAGGAACGCGCGTAGGTATTGGAGTAGCAGCACGTTGTACGGGTTGCCCTTGGTCAGCGACACGAAGCCGTCGCTGAAGAACAGGCGCCAGCTGTAGTCTGCTTTGCGCTTGGCTTTCCCAAACGACTCGGAGAGCGAGCCCATAATCGACGAAGACGGCGAGGTTGCAGACGAGGAGGCGTCGCCAGGCGCAGTCTGGTGCGATGCGGACGCTGGGTGGCGCAGGAAATAGAACAGATAGAGCTCCTTGATCGTCACGAGCAGCATGGGCGTGCGCAGATCGATCAGCTGCTTCGCGAGCGGCTTGTGCAGCAGCTGCGTGAACAGCACCGAAGTGTACGCGGATCTCCCCATGATCGACATCTTGGACTGCTCCGGCAGCATGTCGAGCTCCAGCTTGAACTCGACCGGGTGAGCGATACGGAACAGGAACTGGAAGATCGACCCGTCGTCGTCCTTGCTGCTGCCCAAGAGCTGCACGAGCGCGCGGCCGTTCGTCGAAAGCGAGTCGATGTACGTCTCCAGGTCCTGATCACGGAAGAGCGACGACGTCGAGCGCTTCTTCTTGAGCGCCGCTGCCGCCGCCGCCGCACCGCTGCCGCTTGTCGCGGTTGCGAGCCCGACGCTGTAGTCGAGCCAGCCGCCGAACTTGTGCTTGGACACGTCGTCATTGCCGAACACGCGGTCGAGGATCTGGTTGAAGCGCTCGTAGAACTTGCCCTTGATCTGCGCCGACTGCTGCTTGCTCGTGGCGCTCGACAGGCTGCATGCAGGCATGTACAGATAAGAATTAGCGCAGGCACACCCACGGCCGCACATACAATTGCTATAGCAGCAACAGCAGCAGCATACACACTGGCAACGCACCTGGACTGCACCTCGAATGCCAAGTATCGGCGGAGCGCGTCTGCCACCTGCGGCACGTCGTAGCTGCTCAGCGCCGTCGCGAACTCTTCGTCGGTCTCGTAGCTGATTTGCGCGCTGTCCGCGGAGGAGGACCCCTGGCGCTGCAGAGACGCCGCCACAGGGCCGCCCGAGGAGCGCGCGCCGGAAGACGTCTGTGAGCGCGATGGGCGCGACATATTCGTGTAGCCTTCGTTGGTTGCCTCCAGCCGCCACCACTCTCTCCACTAGCTGTGTTGGAATGAGCTGTTTTGGGTGTGTGTGCCCAAGCACCTTGTTTTGATTGAGCGCACCCACCTTGTTTTGATTGAGCGCACCCACCTTGTTTTGATCGTGGGTACGGGTACTCACCTTTTTTTGCTAAAAAGAGTTGACTTGAAAATGAGAACGAGTTGTGACTGTCTAACTTGATTATCCTCTTACAAAAAACCGAGCCATTTCCTATTTGAGCGAGAATTCTCACCAATTTCGATACTTAAGTTATTGTGAATTCCCA
>JAADVN010000227.1:0-25948 GCA_023335535.1 Globisporangium spinosum
CATTCCTGGTTAGTGATTCGATTGATCCCCGCGAGCGCTTGAGAAGAAGAAGAGCAGCAGCAGAGAGGACGCGTCAGGACATCGATGAGCATTGCGTAATCGAGCGCTTCAAAGCTTACGTGGAGAAAAAGAACGAGGTGAACAGGCGTCTGAGCTGAGTGTATAACGAGTACATCTTCCGGAAGCTGAAGCTGGGAGACTACATGCGTCGCCAGATAACGCAAGCAGCTCGGCTCCTGAAGCGGTCCGAGGAGCTGTTCGGAAGCGGAGCAGACACGGTCGTCGCGATCGGGGATTGGAGCCAGAGGCAGAGAGGCAGCACCGCAGGTTCAAGGAGCCCGTCAAGATCAAGGGCTTTAGGACGATGTTTCGGAAAGCGGACTACGACGTGTACCTGGTCGATGAGTTTCGTACCAGCAGCAGATGCAGCGCGCGCGAACAGGGCGGGTGCGAGACGTTCCGGAAATGCGAGAGCCTTCGACCATACAGGAGCGGTAGCACCTTGCGTCACGGGCTGGCCAGGTGTACGACTTGTTCCAGGCTATGGAACCGAGATACGAACGCCGCGTCGAACATCTGGAAGGCGGCGACGAGCGCGATCTGAGGCGAGGGTCGTTCCGCGTACCTTCAAAGGGTCTCAGTGGGGCTTCGTCGGTTGCCACACCCACAATTGACAGTTGATTGTTAAAACAGTACTGTAGAATTGGTAATAAGTGCTTTGGTGCGTGTGGAACGAGTTCTGAGGGCTAAAGTGGTCTAGTCTGGGGAGATATTAAGCGTTGTGTACATGAGATACAGATGTATATTATGCAGCTTCCGGTAAAAGTATGCGTCTTCGAATAATAATATCTGGTGTCTTGGTGTCTTGTTGACTTCTCACTCGACTCACGGTGGGACAAACTTGGCAAAGCGATTGCTGCCCCCCCCACTCCCTCCTCTGGCTTGTTCCACCACCGCTCCGGCACTCGCAGCTACTTTGAGCCTTGGTCGAAATGAAGTGACTGCCTTTTCCGCCAGGCTCTTTCGAAACCTTTCGAAGCGCACGCACCGTGTGAAAAGTGTCCCTCTGTGCGTACTGTACACGACAACAATCACCTCAACTTGGACTTGGGCTTGGGTGCACACACCGTCAGCACCCATGTCAATACAAACGCTCTTGAAGCTCGTGCTTCACGGGTGTGTCTCGCCGTTTGACTTCCAAAACAAGGGGCTCCAGGCTTTCAGCTGCTGCTGGCCTTGCTGAGTGAGCACGTGGTGGCGGAATGGAATCTTGCCATCGTCAAATCCAGGGCACCAAACAACTCTCTCTCTTTCTCTTTCTCTCTCTCTCTCTCTACTCTGCTATTTGGATGACGCCCTCCGATCTGCCAGCCTTCAACAACCGCTTCGCCAGCCTGGCTGACTGCACAGCGAAGCGGGTGGAATCACCTCAAGGTTGCACAACTGACAAATTTCCGCTTTGACCGAACAAACGCGTAAACAGGATTCACATTTCGCGCTTTGGCATTCTCTTGTTTCTTGTGTTTCTGTGTTTGGCTGTGGACTACGGCTGTGGGTGCAAGCGTACCAACAAAAAAGAAAAAAAGAAATGAGAGGTGGACTCTCTTGAGTGCGAGTTGTTGAGCAGAGCCAATGCCAAGCAAGGCAGGATTGCCGCTTTCTCCGCCATCCTCGTAATCTCTTGCTGTCGGAGTGACGGCGCCTTTGTGTTTGTGTTTGCGCCTCTGAAGTTGTTTTCAAGCGGCGTATCATGATATTTGAGGTTGATTATGTGAAAAACGGCAGTCTCTTTGTCGCTTGCTTGTTGCAAGAAACCAGGAGCGCGCGCGCGCTCATCTCGCTTCTCGTTCACAGCCGGCAGCATTCAAAAGCAGCCAGCATGAAGAGCCAAAGATCTCCTGTCCCAACGGACGAATTCACGAAGAGCTCAAGTGAGTGAGTGAGTGAGCGAGCGAGCCAGAGACAATCGGATCCACCCAATCCAGTCCTTGTCGTCTTTTGCACGCGAGTGAGGTGACGAGAGACCAAGAGTCAAATCAACGAGAAGTGATGATGATGATCGGTCGTGTACGGATTTGATTTGTGGGACTAACGGCAAAGATCCGCCCGTGAGCGTCCGATTGTGTTTCATGGCGAAACCGCACAGAAGGATCCTCCGGTGCCATCCGGACGATGCTTCCAGGGCGTCTGCGGGATGTTCGATGCGCGTTCTAGGTACACTAATTCGGGATGGGGAGCGCTGTGCTCTCATACAAACGCAAACATGTTGACTGCTGTATGTGTGTGCGCAGACTTGGCCGAGTGAGCCGCAGGCAGAGTGGGGTCAGAGGTTTCCCCACGAACCCAAGCTCCTCCTCCACCTTGAAGCAGACTTCATCCTCTCTATACGAAAAACCTGTTTACAAATGCTAACGACTGGATTATTTTAAAATGTGTACTTTTACTGAACGAAACGACCTCTTTATGTAGCAAAAGAAGCTTTATAGTCGATTTAAAGGTATTTCAGCAAAAGCAGCGCATTTGATGGGAGCTCTCGAAAAGCTTCTTTTCCAACCTGCCATCACTTCGCGCACACAACACGTCCCAGACAGAGCTCTCGTACACACTCTTGTGCAATACGGCTACTCTCAACACTCCAGTCAGGAGGAGTCCGCCAGAGGCAGAAGCGGCGGCATGGGCCAATGTTTCGCTACGCAACTTGAGCTCCAATGGAACGTTCCTCTCTGTGCGTCATCCTTTGGTGTATGCATGTCAAGTGTGTGTCTGCATTCTTTGAATGCAAGTCCATTCAATTAAACATGCTGGCTGGCTTGTTAGAACACCGGGTGGATGTATCAAAACGCACGCTATGCATGATAAGCAGATTCGTTCAAGCTACAGTACCAATTGAGAGGAAGCACCGAATGGGACCATAGTTCAACGATGTACATGGTGATTGAGCAAACACTCGCAAGGTGGACTGGTTGGTTTGTCTTGATAAACAAAAATGGTCTTTGTTGGACGATTAAATAGTATACGTGGAGGGATAGCTCGCTCACTGCGAGCGTCCGTCCGTCATGGCTGGCTTACCACATGTTCTCTCTCTCTCTTTTCTTCTTCTACTCACTAATAACAATATAACGGAGCCTCCTAGACGCTGGTGCTCATGAACGGCTGGTGGTAGGCCGGCGGCGCCACCGCATCCACGGACAGCGGTCGGCGCATGGCCGCGCGTTGGTTGATATCAAATGTCATGAGGCTGTAGAAGATGGCGATCTCCTCGCAGCCGAGCGCGAGCGGCGCCTCGTGCAGGCTCGTGGGCGCTGGCGCCACGTCCTCCTCCTCGACATCGAACGCGTCGTCGATCGCGCGCGGCGAGCTCTTCTCGGACATGGAGTCGTCCTCCTCCGAACAGAACGCGTCGTAAGGCGAACTGCGCTGCATGCGCTTCTTGCGGTCGAGCTTCTTCTGGTTCATGTTGGCCTTCTCGCGGTGGAACTCGCAGAGCTTGTGCAGCTTGCCGTTGCGCTTGACCGCCTGCAGGTTCTGGCACTTGCCCGTGCGGTAGCCGCAGCGCGCCGGCACCACGCCCGTCGGCAGCGGGATCAAGTCGGAGGACTTGGACGAGTGGTGCGAGTGGAACGCGCTCGGGCGCTTGTTGACCGAGCTGCGCTTCTTGGGGTCCTGGATCGGCTTGAGGTCGATGCGCATGTTGTAGTCGTTGCTCTGGAGCTCGGCCGGGAAGAACGCGTCCAGCTCATCGTCGGAGAAGTCAAAGTCGTTCATGGCTGTGTGTTGTGTATGTGTGTGCTGTGTTTGGGAATGAAAGGCGCTTTATCCTCAAGTGCTTGGAATCGCGCAAAATCTCAAATGACCGCAATCTGGCAGGTAGCTTTTGATTCGCGAGAGAGAGAGAGACTCGAGAGACCCGAAAGACTTGAAAACGAAAGAGAAAGGGGACCGACCGACAGTCTTGAAGCGCACGCTCGTCTGCCTGCGGGTGACCTGACTGACTGACTGACTGCTGTCTGCGCTGCACACGAGACGGAAGAAAACGAGGGGGAGGAGCTCCTCGAGCGCCGCCACTCTTTCAAGGGTGTGAGCCAAAGTGTTGTGAGCGAGCAGAGCCGGGTCACCACTGAAAAGCGCTTTTCGCCTTCTGAGCTTGAACCGAAAAGCTCACGAGCCCAAAAAGCTTGAAGTGCTAACGTACTGTAAGCGATAGGACCCACTGTTGTCCAGCCTACGTCCACTTGAGTGGTATTCGGAAGAGTGCATAGCCGGCGCAGCGTCGAGATCTTGGAGTTGAATGTCGACAGAAAGGGCGACACGTGGATGAGTTAGACGACCGGACAACTTTTTGCTTTTGGAGGCAGCTTGCTGCTCGCTCGCATCTCACAGAGGCCGAGGCGATGGATGCGTCCGCCTGGAATCTGGAAAATGGGGAAATGGGTGAGCGTCTCTAGAAAAGCCTTTGGCACGAGCGCCGTTCCTTGAGGCAGTCAACCGACGCCCGTCCCGTGGGACCATGGGTCCGTCCATTCGAAGGAATGCAATCCCATTTGCTCTCTGCACATGTACCAGGCTTTACCCAGCAGCTCTGGCTCGGATTGGTCTTAGGAGTTTGCGTGCCATTGAATTTCTTCCGCCTGGTAGACGCAACTAAGCTTTATAAAGCCGACTTCGACAGGCTCCGCTTTGTATCGAGCTCGCCTATCCTATAGGTTGGAGCTCTCTATGCTTCTAACGCGATCGCCTCGCTCACCACCACAGGCAGGCAGGCTGAAAAGAGCCGTTTGCCTGTCATGAGCTACCAACGTAAAGGCAGAATCTGTCAGCAGCGTAGGCGACACACACTTACAGTAGGAGGCACTCACGCAACGCACGAATGGCTCGACGACGAAACGTGCGAAGCGAAAGCGCCGCGTTATATCTTTGATTTCTTTTACATAATGTATTAGCAAACGCTATCGCATCACATCGAACGGATGGCTGTTGGTTAATGTTACTGGATGGAAATTGATTGAACGGGAATGGATCCACTCACACGGATGAAAACGTCTCAATTGAGACGCTGTCTTCACGAGAAAAAAAATCCATCTTCAGCGCTCGCTCTAAAGCTGCTAGGCGCCGGGTTTTTGTCCCACACATGGTTGTTGCGTGGTAATGCATTCGCTTTATAAAGGAACTGCGAACTAATATGCCATATTTCACTCACGTATAAACGGCTTACAAGAGCAGTTTCCTGTTTGAAAGAGGCATTTGGTCTGTAGCAATGATAAATAATTTCATTTTAGTAAAAATCCAAAGTAAATCCGCTTTGCCCATCCTGAGCCTAATATTCGGCACGAAAGTATGAAAATGACGAGGCGAGGTTAACTCCACGCCGTCTCTCACGCAGGCAGCAGCACATCACTACTCTCTTCAGCACGAGCTACGCCGCGGTGCATCACATCACGCACTACGCGTAAGATGATCCCAATCGTCATTCCAGCTCCAGATGTGCTCGGAAGGCTGGAAAGTTCAACTGAGGGATAAGCCAGGACAGGGATTTGGTGCTCGCCACAGGCTCCTTCGCAGCAAACTCCAACTATTCAGAATCCCTCTAAACAAAAGCTAAATATTCTGGACAGGCAGCATCACAATATGAAACAAGTTTGGCTCAAAATATTTAGCGGCGCTTTTGAGAGAACAAAATAATAGTGCTGAGGCTTCAAACTTTAGACAAGCAAACTTACACAAACTCGCGAGCGCTACGCCATCACGGGCGCATACATCAACAGCGCCATGTGGTGGCCGCCCTGTCCGCGAGAAGTTTCCACAAGCTGGCACAGAGACGGGGCCAACAGACAGCGCTGACAGCTCGTTGAGCCCGACCAGCAGCTCACTTCGCGACGGACGATACGGTACACTTCGTACCGTAAGCCAGCCACGGCAACTGGAGCTCTTCGTTTCGCGGATCTCCATCCTCCTTTTTGCCATTTTAAAAGCTGTTGAGATTGTCATGCGTGAAATGTGAGGAATTGAAATTCACTCCCCCATTTCCAGCCTCTCGCGCACTTACTTATTAACGAAGCCGCAACCTGCTGAGCGAAGCCACCAGCCAGCCAACATAATCTATAAACAAGGCAGCTACTGTAGGGATTGCAGGTGTAAGTCGTGCTGTGTGGCTTGGTGGTGGGTACCATCACAATAGCGCAGAAGAATTTTGAGATCTGCAGGGTTTGAAAAAGACAGGTCACACACAAGGCACCAAACGCCTTGCGAAACCAAACAACACAGGGTCCATCTGGAGGATCTGTTGCCGCGTGATTGCCGGTCGAGAAGAGAATAAACATGATGTGCCCTGGCAAATACCCCACCACCACCCTTTGCAGTCGGCATTACTTTTGGGAAAATTGGTATGTAAAAATCTGCGTCATCCATTTTACAAAAAGCAACCAACCAAATTCATACAAAGAGGCAATTCGATGACTGCCTAGCCCATTTTCACACCATCCTGAGTGTCCTTCACGAAGGGCTCTTTATCCGTCTGTCCCCTCTTCTTCTCTTCTCACGCACATTTATTTGCACGTCAAGTTAAAAAAGACGTTCGATGGTTTGCTTCCCGATTGGTGAGGAAGGAAGGAAAGAAGGAAGGGGGATGGCGACGCTCATGACCGTTCTCAAACTCGCTAAAATATAGTTTAGACTTGGTTAAAGTATGCCACGCAAAGTTCCGTCCCCGGCTCCGAGTATTGTTGTCAAGATTCGGAGTCCTTACTGTACAGCAAGCTTCTCGACAGCAAAGAATATCGAAGCGGTTCTGTGGATTGATACGAAAATGCATGAGCCCCAAGATTGGTGCGCTAGAGGTTGCACTTGAGAAAATGGACGTTAGCATGCAGGTGTGACGGCTTTGTAGCACTGAAAACCCGAAGCGCTTTCGCGCTTTTATATCAGAGTTTAAATGAACGCGCTAAAGTCCCCAGGACCAAGCGTAAAAATGCTGCCTCTGTTGCTAAATAGGAAACGTGGGCGACAAGCAATCCTGGAGGCGTCTAAAAGAGCCCCTTTGCTCACTCCCCTATTTACTGTTGCACCAAACCAACAGCTCCAAGCCAAGGCTGCAGCCAACACGGCTGGGCTTGGGCTCTTGGTGCAAGAGTGAAGCTCCTGGAAAGGCGCGATGGCTCGCTCGCTCTTCTTTTCTGACAGGCCGACCACGCACTGCTGAGTGCGCAAACAGCAGCAGCAGCAGTAGCCTGGTTTGCCAGGCTCACCGGCTCACTTCAAGCGCCGCACACTCATACGATACACGTCCGTTTGATTTTATTTTCACGCAACAACCCCACGCGCCATAGTTGATTCATGCCTTCGTTTAGATAGCCGTCCGTCGTGCAATAGAACGATACAACACAGAAAAGCGCTATCGTTAAAGCACGCATCTGACTGAATGGCTGACTGCCTGTCTGGTTGACTGGCGTCAAGTGAGACTATGCTCGAGTGCGAATGCAAATCGAAAACTTTCCATTCGTTCGCAAAACCGCTCAGAGTAAATTTGCAAGCAGAGGATCATCCGTCTGTCCCAGCCCTGACGACTAAAGCGGCCCAACAAGATCCAAAGGATGGAGGGCCACGCAGCATTTTAATGCTCACACATTAACGATCCGAAATGCACCATTCGACATGCTCGTACACATATGTATACGCAAGAGGGACGTGGAGATCTCTCAAAGATCTTCTCTTCGTTCGCTTCAAACCTTACTTTGTTGCTGCCAAAGGCTCGCAAACGCTTGCAGCAAGCAGCGAGGTTCTAGGACCTGGTCTACCTACAAAATCGGAGGAGCGATTAGTCGACCGCAGTCAACTGCGGGTCAATGTTGAAGGCGCCCTTGGGTGAGCTGTGTGAGCTGAATGAGCTCTTCAACGCCCTGGAGAGCTCTTCCACATACGGTACGAGCTGCCAGTGTCAGTGTGCATTACGAAGAGCTCCACTGTACTTCCAAAGAGCTCACCTCTTCACCGTGAGATCGCCTCAGGATGGCTGGGATCGGCGAGAAAGGTCCATCCCCGTCCTGTCTGCCTAATAGAACGACTGGCTGGCAGCCTCAGCCGGGGTGAGAACTCTGACAGGCTCGCATTTTCCAATGCAATTGAGAGCCCAAACGCCTTGCCATTTCGACTGGAGATCTTGCGTTCTCGCTATTCCAAAAAGCGCCAGCCACCTCGGGCAGTCAGCCTCTCTTGGTTTGAAAGGGCAACTCTTGGCGACGTCTACAGTCAGTAGCCCCGGCTCGCAGCTGCGGCTGAAGAGAAGAGCTTGGCGCTCGGCGGCACTGTTGAGCGGCTCTTTTATGGCTGCTACTGCTTTGGTGCAGCGCTGATTTGCTGATGATGAAGCCCTGTGTGATCACTTGATGCGTCCTGCCACTCGGCCACTCTTCCGCACACGAGACGCTTTTTGAATTGCAAGGTTTTGTGAAGCTGTGAATGAACGAACTCGCTTCAAGCAATTCGCCACCCCAACACAGCAAACACACACACGAGACACAGTGGCCCATGTGAAATGGAAATGTAGTTTCGGTCCACTCTCAACGTGGCTGATTTTCTGCTGGGTGCGTGGGTGCTTTGCGAAATCGAAATAGCGAGCCCGCGAATTTTTGTCAAACAATTTCGGAAATCGCCGCCAAATGCAGGCTGCGGACAGGCCTGTCGTGCCGTTCGTTCATCCGATTGCAGGTACGATTCGTACGTACCTGGCGTGTTGCAGCATAACGCCATTCCCTTCTTGCAAACGCGCCTTTCGAGCGACAGTGCAGCTGAAGAGAAGCGGATGAAGAGGATGAAGACTTCAGAGACCGGAGGCTTTCCCCAAGGCAAGCAAATGGTTACCTCTCTTCTCTCCTCTGCGAGAGAGAGAGGGTAAGTAAAATGCAGCCGCGAGGTGGAAACGAACGAGAGCAAAAGAGTTGCACCCGAGCGAAGGTGCTGCTACAACTCTCTGTGGTTAAAACCACACAAAGAGAAAGCAAATAACTGGGAGCCCAGCCTCCGTGGAGGTGGCCAGAGCAGAGAGACAAGCACAAGGAGCCGAGAGGATGAGAACGAAGGAAGCTCGCTGGGAAGGGATGGAAAGCCCGGAAGGGTATGGCGAGAGCGGATGATGGCGAGGATGGGATGTCGGGGTCGCAGTTCGTTCACACTCGGAAGATCCGGTTGTCTCTTGCGCCGCTGTATTAATATCAAGATCTGCCAGCTCAGACCTTCGAGCTCACATGTCAGCTCAACTCAACTCGTGCACTTCGCAAAAGCCTATTTGGGATTTTAAAGAAGCTCTGTGAGGGTAAAGGCGGCGTCAAGCCAACAACGAGCGAGCAGCTCACTTCAGCTCGGTACCTACCCGAGTTTACTTTCCCGAGGAGCACAGAGCGAAGAGCTCCGCCATCCTCTTGAGCTGTCCAGCAAGCCTGAGAGAAAATATCGAAGCAAGGGCACAGGGGGGAGATTTGTGTACACAAAACACACAAAGAGTGCGCGCGCGCGGCGGATGCCTGTTGCACGAAGGACCCCAACTCTCAACAGACAGGTCAGAGGGCAATGAGGAAATATCGAACGATCGGGATGACATGACATGCCGCAGAGATGTCATGCTTGACGCGTACCGTAGGTAAATGCTAGGACAACGCCACCTCGCCTGCGGATTGGGACAGTGACTCCTTGTACTGTTTGGGCCTGGAAGAGTGGAGGTTTACGCCCTCTACAGAGGAAAGGAGCGAGTCGCCAAGGCACACAAAGTGGGAGGCTCTTGCTCTTGCGGCCGCCTCAGGCTCGCGCGGATTGACTGCAGAGGTACCCCGGATAAACCCAAGACGGCCGAATGACCGAATGAAGGAATGGTTGCGGATCCTTACCAGGTTGAGTTCTGACCAGGGCGAGAGGGTCAATATATCTACACGATTCCTCCATACAAACTGCAAGTGGTTTGAGCGCCGTCGCCTTCTTGTTTCGCACTCAGTCTTCGGGACTTGCTCTTGGTCCCCCCAGTTGGATCCTTTCACCATTCGACACTACGAACTCTCTGTGGATCCGAATGGAGCGGCCAAAGCGGAGAAGCGTTATCTGGTCCGTCGTCGTCCTTTACATTCGATCCGTCCGCAAAACTGCCGATCCGATCCTATCGATCGTCGCGACCGAGGCCACTCGCAGTGTGGACGAATGACAGAGAGCCTGACCTGGCGGGCTGCTGTGTCTGCTCGTGTCGCAAACGAAATCCAGGTGGCCAACCGGCCGGCCGCATCGCGTCGTGCCGAGTCATCGCTCGCGGGGTGGGTGGAGCCCCAGTCATCAGCATCCACCAAGCGTTGAATGAACGGCTCGTGGCTGGCCGGTCTCTGCGCTTGCTTGGCCGGCCGTGGGACGAAGGGACGGATGAACGAGGTGTTTGCGCATCTCCCAGGTGGCCAAAGCCAAACCATCCTCGTCTGCAAAGACAACGCAGGCAGCAGACGAGATGGGTGCCAAATCCCAACCATCCGGTTCCGAAGAAGCGAGAGTTGTCTGTCGTCCGCTCGCTCGCTCGCGAGCGGATCCATCGTCCACGGTCCCAAAGATCTCCAAAGATCCGTCCATCCTTCCATCAGTCCTGGGTGCGGACGAACCAAGCCGAACCGCCGCATGCAGACGAGCGAGCGAGCGAGTGGGTGCGGCGCAGCTCCGGAGGATTGAAGTGAGTGACTGAGTTCACTTGTCCAATCACATGCGCCGCTGTTTCATGCGTGTCACCCTTATTTGTGTGGCGGGGGTGTGGACGAATTGGCTGTAGAGGCGGTGGTAGTGGTGGTGATGATGATAGCTGACCCTGGGTGGGACGGCCTTGAAGTGGAAGTGGACGAAGGCGACGGCGCCAACAACAGTGACGATGATGGCTCTGGTGAAGAACCTCTGCGGGCCGGGACGACCAGCGCGGCCGTGCAGTGCGGACAGGCCTCATCCTCCACGCCCAGCGCCACCAGGTCCTTGCAGAACGGCTTCTCGCACGCGCGGCAGAGCATCGCGAGCTCGGCCGCGGCCGCCAGCCTGTGGTCGCTCCGCTCGAAGTGGCACTCGCTGCAGTCGAACCAGTGGCGGCAGCACGGCGCCTGGAAGAACGAGCTCACGGGCGTCGTGCAGGAGCGCCACCCGGCCGACAGCTACTTTCTCCAGCAGGTCTAGGACCAGCGCGCACACTTTGAGCAGCTGGAGGCCAGCGGACTCGACCAGCAGCAGCTCGCGAGCTTCTCGCTGGACGCCACGAACGGCTGGGTGGAGTTTGAGGAGCGACGTGGTGATGAAGAAGACGACAATGACTCGGGTTCCATGGTGACCAGCAAGTACTACTACGACTTTGTAAGCAAAACCCGCCAGAGAGCACCCACTCGTGCGGCTCCGGGACTCGCCTCCATCAGCGCGTCGCCGATCGCAGACCCGCAGGTCTTTGACAGTGCCACCACGCTGCCCAGGCAAACGACCATGAAGTGAGTGATTGTGCACTCACCATCTTAGAGATCGTATCGACCAACATCTCGCACTAACAACTATGGTTCTGCCGTATCGTAGCCTCGAGCAGCTCCAGATCCTGTACTTCCATTCGTGGTGGAGCAAGCTATCGCTGCAGGGCGTGGCCAAGAAGAGTCTCGTGCACATCTACTTCTCGATCCCGACGCGGCACTTCCAGGTCGTTCTCGAGGACTCGGACAACGTGTTCACGACCTCGCACATCGTCGGGTCCACGGGCCGGCTGCTCACGGCCTGGGACCTGCACGTCGGCGCGCGGATCGCGGTGCTCGGCCGGCTCACGACGCTCATGCAGACCAGTCTGCTCACGCGCCAGTGGCTGCAGCTGCACGAGAAGAAATTCGAGGCTATCAAGCTCCAGCTGCAGACCGAACTGGTCAAGTACGAACTCAAGGACCACGGCCACCCGCACAAGGTCGACAAGATCGAGTGCGCGAACCCGCACAAGTCCCAGGCTGGGACCTCGCTGCACCAAGTGCTGGGCAACATCACGACGCTCAAGCGCAAGCTCGCGGGCTACCGGCCGGATTTCGCGCGCCACATCTGCGCGGACATCATGGACCTGGACGAATAAGGAAAAAGTCTCAGGTTTTAGGTTCAGTGAGGTCTCACCACCACATCAATTCGGGCAACTCCAGCCATCTCACTATTAATATCAGCATGAAATCGCCATTGCTGCTGCTGTTTAGAGCTGCTGCTGCCTCGCCCTCCAACTGCTTGACGTTGACACGCAACAGAGCTCTCCATTCTCAAGAGCTCTCCCAGCGCAAAGCTGAGCCTGAGTTGAGTTGATATATTCACAACAAATCGAAGCCCATGGCGATCACGACGCGGTCCAAGCGCGTGTCGCGTTCGGCGGCGCGCACACACCCGCGGCAGTGGGTACCGGCTCGTACGCGACCGAGAAGCTCGGCTCGGGCTTCAAGGACGCGGGCCACAAACCACTCTTCTCGGGCTTTGCGGTGTCCGAGAAGCGGAACCTGAGCGAGAACAAGACCACGTCTACCATGATGCCAGGTACATAGATAGTAACACGAGCGTAGATCTAGTTCAGTCGGATGGCAAGGTTGGGGATCTAAAGCTTTGTGTGTGTGTGGTTGATTGCCTGGCGCAGGTCCTGGCGCGTACATCGATGACACCTACCAGAACAGCCCCAAGGCGCCGTCCAATGTGTTCGCAACAAAGGTGGGATTGGCGAAACTACAATGTTGTACCTAGATCCGAAGCCTCACTCTTGCAATCATTGTGGTGGGAAACCCTTATCCTAGGCGTCTCGCTTCGTACCAAGTGCGCCGGGGTCGACGATCTTCCGCCCATCCAGCATCCAGGACAACCCGGGACCTGGGAGCTACCGTCCGTTCTCGGGGCTCAGCCCCAATCAACCCAGAACCAGATGTAGGAGCTCGACGGTCGCGCCGTGAACAAGTTTGCACGCTTTGTCAAAGCTTCGGCACCGGCGATCCCGGAGAAAGAGCAGAGCTACGGGTACCTCCAGGTGGGCTCGGAACTCAAGGCACAGCCCCAGCCGGCGAGCGTCTACTCGGGCATCGGCCAGGACACGGTCGGCCCCGCGGCCTATAACTCGCACCGCCAGATCTGGGACGAGCGGAAGAATGTGGCGCCGCCGCTCCGGTCCACAGTCAAGCGCGAGGTCTGGGAGGAGAACGCACCGCACGCGAGCGTCCCGGGGCCAGGTCACTACTACGAGGACCCGGCCTCGCCTTCCTCAGAGCTGATAGTGGCGGGAACTGGTGGCGAAGGACTCCGCGGCCGCAAGAAAATCGGCAAGCACGAACGCGCGAGCGCCGTGTTCGCCCCAAAAGTGCCCATTCTCCCAGATCCAAAGCCGAACTCCCAGTACGACCCGGAGCGCGGCATTGAGGTCAGCGCCAAGGAGTTGAGACTGCGGTACCAGCTCGAGCGCCAGAAGACCAACATCGTGAAGGCCAAGATCGAGGCTTTTGGGTCCACCACGGGACGTGTCAAGCTCTCGTCCCAGCTCAACGCGCCATTCAGCAACCTGAGCTTCACAATAACCCCAGGGCCGGTCATGTACTCGGACCGAACTCACAGTCTCAAAGGTCAGAAGAAGCACCGAGCGCCTGCATCGTCAGAGTACAGAGAAGAGAGCATGGGGTTCTCGAGCGTGGCGGAGCGCTTCTGCCTCGCCAAGCCAAATAAACTCTCGGCCCCGGGTCTCAGCGCCTACAAGAGCGAGACGCCGTGGTCGCTAGACCACTCGGTCAAGTCCAAGTCGACGATCGGCCGCAACGGCATCTTTGGCTCCACGTCGGAGCGCCACGTGTGGGAGCATCTGAACCGACTCAAGACCGCGGACGAGTTCGCGCCCAGCCCCGGCGCGTACGGGAAGCCCATGGAGACCCACGCGGGCCATTTCCCCTTGGCGGCGAACTCGGTGGCGTTCAAATCGAACTCGCACCGATTCTCGAAAGTCACAAACCCGCACGCGCCACCGCATGTCCACTGCGTGGGGGACCACGTGGCACCGGCAGTGGGGCAGTACGACATCCCAGCGTCTCTAGGGCTCAGCGCCGCGGGTTCTTCAGGGTCTCCGAATGGGAAACCTGGTGGCGGAGCTACGTCTCCGCCTTGCTCAGCTCGTGGTATCGGTGGCGGTGCTAGCGCGGGATTCCTGTCGAGATGTGAACGACAAGTGTTTGATACAAAAAACGTGCGGGGTCTGCCTGATCCAGGTGCCTACGCAGCCGATGACGACATGAGAATGGAAGGCTACAACGGCACTACTGCGAGACAAGGGGTGGTGCTCACGCAGTTCAACGAGGTCCGTCCGTCGATCGACAACGAAGAGCGCTTCCGAGTCAAGCCGATGGTGCCCGAGAACGTCGGCCCGGGAGCGTACTCGATCCCAAGCACCGTCGCCTCCAAGAGCTTCAACGCTACCGTGGCGCAGAAAGGAAGCGTCAGTCAGGTCACTCCGCAGAGGTACCGGCAGGAGTAGAAGCAAATACAATAGCGAGACAACACATCACATGAAATCAACGCGTTCAACTGCATGCCACAGTGTCAGAAAAAATATTCACACGTAAACAAAGTATATTTTGATGCTTTGGGTAGTATTTGGTCGGTTTTATCTGCGTGCCTTTCTTTGACTCGCAATCGGCAATTCGAGAGCTTGGCGAACCGCACAATGCGGGTGATGATCACTTCGATGCGCCGGATCGCTGCACTACGCTCCGTGCTGCGAGCAACGCCGTCAGTCAGCACCACTAGCAGCGGACGTTTCGTCGGCGTGGCCAACAGCTCCCGCTCGTTCTCGTCGTCCAGCGAGTTCGACGACATCCCGCTGCTGCCACTCTTCGCGTCCGAGGCGGTGCGCAACACGATCCAGCAGGGGCTTGGCAAGGACGGCTACTGCGTCATCAGCAACTTTGCCGGCGCAGATGTGGCGCTGAAGATGCGAGGTGAATAGGTTTGCTTGATTGTAATGCGTGTGTACCGTTGTCATCACACACACTCACTGTTATCATCATTATGCATGTACCGTGCAATTACTATAGAGGAGGCGGAGCGGCTGTACGAAGAGGGCCACATGTTCCAGAGCCTCTCGAACGACGAGCAGGGCCGGTCGATGCCCAAGAAGAACGTGTTCGCGACCGAGCTGGACGGCAACGAGTGGGACGTCGCGCCAACGCTGCTCGACTACACGCGCAGCGTGCTACTGCAGGCGCCCGTGGTGCTCAACTACTTCTTCCCGCACCTGCAGATGAGCCAGCGCCTATACGGCACCAAGCTCGCCGTGAGTCTCGGCGCCGGCTCCAAGTGTACGTTGAAAGGCATCATTGCTGGTCCACTAGCCGTCTTGTCTTGTCTTGCTGTATACAAGCTTCATGACTCACATTGCACTGCTTGTTGTGTACAGACCCCAAGCACTGCGACAACTCGGGGCTCCCCGACCAGCGCAAGGTGACGATGGTATACTACCTGAACCCGTCCTGGGAGGCGAGTCAGGGCGGCGAGCTGCGCATCTACTCCAAGGACAACGGCGTGGTGGTGGTGCCGCCGGTCGCCGACACGCTCGCGATGTTCTGGAGCGACCAGATCGTGCATGACGTGCTGCCGACCATGAACGACATCAGCATGAAGGAGCAGCGCCGCTACGCGCTGACGCTCTGGCTCGTGTCGGACAACCAGAACGAGATCGTGAACCCCAAGGATCCGCTCTACCCGCTACGCCAGACGCACTTCCCGTCCTACAGTACCGACTATTAGTCCTGACGTGAAAGTTAGGCTCGAGGCTCGCTTGGTGCAGTCAATTCACGCCAATGTTGTTAGACTCATGATATGCATGCATCGTGTGCTACGTTGTCTGTTTCGTATCGAGCCTCTGCTCTGTCTGCTCTTGCCTGCTGGTTGCTGCTTATCTTGTGATGCGGAACGAGCGCACTTGAGCGAGCAACTCCTTCGCTTCGCCCTTGGAGAAGTGCTCGCGCACTGGTTCGAGGATCCTAAAGTTAACAAACACAAGCACACACACACAGCCACACAAACGTTAGAAAATACATGCAAAAATAAAGGCAGCAACTCAATACACACAACGTACTCGTTCAGGTACTTGGCGAGCGACGTCTTGAGGTCGTCCGGGTTCACCTGGCGCGCGACGAACGCGTCCTCGAGGTCCTGGTACTTGGCAAACGTCTTCTCCTGGTCGTCCGCGAGCTTCACCGCGACGCCCTGCTGCGCGTAGCGCGCAAAGATGATGTGCTTCATGTAGTCCAGGATCGGGTTCGCCTCGACGATGCCCTCTGGACAGAACGCCTTCTCCAGCTTGCGGTTCACGTCCTCCACCGCGTCTTCCATGAAGATGGCCGACTCCGGGTCACTCTTCGACATCTTCTCCTGTCCTTCCTTGAGCCCCATAAGCATGTGGTGGCTGATGATGATCGGCTTGAATTTGAGCTTGACCAGGTCGCAGTAGTCGCGCGCCAGCATGTTGATCTTGCGCTGGTCCATGCCGAGCTGGCAGATGTCGGCCTTGAGGCAGAAGATGTCGGCGCACTGCATGAGCGGGTACATGATCTGCGCAGCCTGCATGCCTTCCTTCTCCTTGCGGCCCATGATCGTGCAGCACTTGACCGTGCGCGCGATCGTCGTGCGGCGCGCAATGTCGATCACGCGCAGCCAGTAGTGTGAGCTGTGCGCAATGATCTCGTTCGACGCCCAGAGGAACTGCACGTTCGTCATGTCCATGCCGGCCGACTTCCAGATCTCGACCATGTACTTCCCGACGAGACGGATCTTGTCCAGGTCACCGCCCATCTTGTTGTTGAGCATCGCGAACCAGTCCGCGACCCAGAAGCGGAACACCGCGCCGGCGGACGTGAGCTTGTTCACGTTCACCGTACGCAGCACGCCCTGCGCGATGTGCATGCGGCCCGAGGGCTCAAAGCCGTCGTAGCACACCGGGTGCGCCTTCTTCTCGAGAAGCGCCTTCAGCTCGCTCTCCTGGATGCACTCTTCGCCCACCGAGCGGCCCACGGTGTAGCGATCATCCAGCGAGAGCTCCGAGGCCTGCCACACGCGCTCCTCCGACTCGGGAAAGCCCGGCAGCGCGAGCGCCACGAGCTTATCGCCGTCCGGGATCGCCGATGTCTTGAGCTTCTTCACGTTCGTCCAGAGCTTCTTGAGCTCGCCGCCTGCAAAGTGGGCGCGCACCGGCTCCAGCAAGGCGTTGATGTACTTGCCGAGGCACGGCTTGAGGTCCGCCGGGTGCACCTGCTCGGCCGCGAACGCGGTTTCCAGCTCGGCGTACGTGGCAAAAGTCAGGTTGCCGCCGTTCTTCTCGCTGCGCTCAATCGTCACGCCCTCCTGGTGGAATGGGAACACCACGAACTTCATGTAGTCGAGGATCGGGTTTGCGCGCACGTCGCCCGGCGGGCAGTACGCCTTCTTGATCTTGACGTTCACTTCCGCGGTCGTGTCGTCCACATAGATCGCGGACTCCGGATCCGACGTGCTCATCTTGAGCTGCTCCTGCTTCAGGCCGATGAGCAGCGGGTGCGAGAGGAACACGGGCTTCTGCGGCAGCCCCTTCTGCACAATGTAGTCGCTCACGAGCGCGTTGCCCTCGGCCTCGTCCGCGCCGAGCTGGTAGATGTCCGCCTTGAGCAGGAAGCCGTCCGCGCACTGCATCATCGGGTACATCACGCGGTTCGCGTTCGGCGCCGTCTCGTCCACGCTGCGGCCCATTATCGGCGCGCACTGCTGCGCGCGCTCGACCGTGACCGAGCCGGCGATGTCGAGCACGCGCGACCAGTACTCGGCCGGGTGGCGCGCGATCTCGGTCGACGCGAGCATGATCTCGAGGTTCGGCATCTTCTCGGCGTCGAGACCGAGCGCCTTCCACACCTCGATCATGTAGTTGCTCACACTCTGGATCTTCTTGAGGTCGCCGCCGAACTTGTTGTTGAGCACGGCGTGGATGTCGGCCACCCAGAAGCGCACGAGGCAGCCGGCATCCATGAGGCGCTTCGCGTTCAGCAGGCGCAACAAGCCGCTGGCGAGCGTGATGCGGCCCGACGGCTCGAACGCGTCGTAGGCGACAGGGTGCTCCTTCTCGGCGAGCAGCGCGCGCAGCTGGGCCTCGGTGGCTTCCGACAGGCGGTCGCCCGTGATCGCGGCGAACTGCGAGAGCTTCTCGTCGAGCGAGAGCGCGGACGCTGGCAGCGCTGGTGCGGCGTCCAGCGAGAGTTTGGAGAAGCCCTTGAGCACGTCAGGGGTGGTGGTGGCAGCGGCGGCCACAGGCGCGGGCGGAGGGGTCGGCGTCGTCGTGGACATGGTGCGGCGGATGCGGATATGCTTTTGTGGCCACGAGATAGAGGTAGATGGGAGAGTGGTGGCTTGACTATGTGGGTTGCGAAGCGACAATTGATCTTGGCTTTGCCGCCGGAAATCACGATCATATACGCACTTTTGTTGGTTATTACTCATTTGAGCATCAATGTTATTTAAATATATAGGTTATAGACCCATCATGGGAAGCATTGCGGGTTGATCTGCACACAATTTTGGAGCCACTTCTGAGTCGACTGGAAAATGCTGGTGGTTCCAGAAGGAGCGTCGTGGGGGGGGGGGTGACTAATCCGTGACTAATCCTTCTTCTCGCTCATCGAGCGTCTGCGGGAGTGAGTGAAGCGCTTCTGCGTATGGTTTTAGACTGCCTGATTGCCACGCTGCAGGCAAGAAGGACGAGGTTGCTTCCTTTGCAATGCAGGAGTACAGTATTATTTACGTTTGTGTTGGCAGCAATCGACTCAAAATAGGTGAAGTAGACGCTGAGATCCATTATTTACTCAAATGGACGTACTCGAGTTGTCGCTTCTAACATCTAGGCATCAGTAGAGGAACGAGTGGGCGGTTGTTTTGGGTTCCGTCCTGATAAAAATACTCACAAAATTACCCAATCAGCTGGTGGCCTAAACGGTCTCAGCTCCAGTTTTCCTCAGCCTCAACTCAGTTTGCACTAGAATGCCTCAGATCCTGATATTTCCTCAGATCTGTGGCGTGCTGAAGCTGAGATTTGTGTTCAGCGAAACAAAACATGTCGCAAACTAAAACAAAACAGATCAGCGAGTTAGAAAATACACTCTTGTTTCGTCCAACAATAAAAATGGTCATCACATTATTTTGAGTGCTAAAAACAGGTATCGCATTCGTCGACTGTGGTTTGTATTTCGACCAATTCAAACCTTCACCCCGTCTGGAACCCTTCCTCGGTCGAGCAAGAAGGCCACTGAAGGTACATTCAGATCTGAAGGTTTGCTGCTGTGTCAGCCCTCAAGGATTTGCAGGTATAAAGTGCAAATTTATACCTGCAAACTGGGAGAACACCGATCCTGATAAACACTTTTTTCCGAGGATTTCAAGACTAAAAAAAATATTCGAGTCGTAATCCGGTGGCGATGACGCCTACTCCAACGCAGCAAGTCGACACCTTGGCGACATGGCTCCAAGAACACCAATTCTGCGCTGACGTGCAGCGATACACTGCGTGTGAGTGACTGCCGTCCATTTGTACCAGAAAGCGGCTCTCTTGAGCCGAGTGTCTCGCAAACAAAATGGCATAATCTGCACTTCTAAAAAGAGCGCAATCCTGAAGTTGGTCCGAATTACCGGTATCAACCGGATACTCTGTGAGCCATCTAAAAATAGCAGTAACAAAACAGATAAAATCAGGTGAAACGGCTACAAATAGCCAAACGCACGCCTGTCGGAAACTGCCTCTCTACCTAAATAAATCTGCTAAAAGAAACCAGTTGGCAGCCAAGCAAATGAGACCTCTCTGCATCATCATCGCATTCCACTTGTTTCCCCAACCGAGCGAGAGAGTGAGTGCACTACCGCCCGCCCCTCATCCCCCGTCGGCTCGCAGGAAACGTGAAGCCACCGCCCACGAGCGCGCCTCATTCGTCCTTCTTCTCTCGCTCGCTCGCTCACCTGCTGCTGCTCACAATGTGCCTCTGCGGTCTGCGCCTGCGCCTCCCAACCTTCCTCTCGGCCACGTCGCCGCCCGCGTCTCCGTCCAGCCGGAGCGCCGCGACGCGCAAGCTGCCGCCCGTGAAAGGCGCGCCGCGACCGCGCCACAAGGCGCTGCACAAGCGCCACTGCAAGCGCGAGTGGGCGGACGGGCTGCTCTTCTCGAACCTCGTGTACGCGCTCGCGGGGCTCGTGTCGCTCTCGTGCGGCCAGTACTTCTGCGCCCTCTTCCAGTTCGGCGCCGCCGTGGCGTCCACGGCGTTCCACCGCTCCAAGGAGACCAAGTACCTCCTCGTGGACGCCAGCATCAGCTCCACACTCGCGATCGTTTTCGTGTACTTTGCCATGCACGTGCTCAAGAACGAATGGTACGGCATCCTCGCGATCAAGCTCACGCAGGGCTTCATGTGCATCTTCACGTGGCTCTACTGCGGACTCCCGGGCGGCGAGCGCTACGAGCTCTGGCACCAGCGGTGGCACTACGTCTCGGGCTTCACGACCATCACTACCACGCTGCTGCTCACGATGTACATGCCCGACTTTGACATCATCATGCACGAGCTCATCCAGGACTACGTGATCGTGACCAAGTGGCTGCAGTAGAAGGCGGAGACGGCGGAAGTGACAGCAACAACGATGGGGAAACGCGGTTGATTGGTGGACCGAAAAGAGCTCTTCGAGGCTTTGAGCGGTTCATCAATACCAGCAACACGACACAGCATGACAAGAGAGAGAGAGAGACCAAGCAAGCAGCGAACGATAGAAGAAGAGAGACCAAGTGGAGTTTTGGCGGAGAAGAACAAAGGGGGAGGCGTGTACGATAGATAGAGCTTCGTGGTCGCCGTCTCCCCTTGCTCGCTCCCTCCGCGGATGAATATGTATGTTTTTTATATGAATAGGACGATAAATATGTACAGCTTTTTATAGACGCTGTGGCCTTCGGGTTTGTGTGTCCAAGGTGTAGTGTGCGTGCGCATGTTGCTCAGACATTCTCTGGCGTGTTCTCTCGGTGATGAGAGTGGGATCAAGATGTCCTCCGTTTGGCGACGCGCGCTCTTCACGCACTCCTACGGTACCGACGACCTGGAAGCGAATCAAGCTGCACCCACGGAATCCCCAAGCGCAGAACTTCCCATGTCAAGCAGAAAGATCAGCCCGTATGCATCAGGCAGCCGTTGTGCCTGACGCCGTGCCAGGTGATGCATTCGAGTCAAGCTCCTGGCGGAGAACCTGGTTCTCCCAGTCTTGAGACTGTCCGGTGCTCAAGCCGCCCACGCGGCTGCAATTAGAAATCGCAGAAACTCCTTGCTAGCCGAGCTTTTCTTGGAGCGAAAAAGAAAAACTGAACGCAAGAGCACGCGTATGCGAGCGTGCAAAAGCGCGCGTGGTGGCTCACTCGCTCGCTCGCTCGTGAGCGAGTGCTTTCTGGAGGCGTACGCACCGTGGGGCTATATTTGTGATGGCAGCAGCAGTTTGAAAACTCAGAAAGCTAGATTTCAGACAGAGAGTCCGTGTTGAGCGAACGAGTCCCGCCTTTCTCGCGTTTTCAGTTAAAATGAAGAGCTCCTCCCCTCCGAGCCGTACGCACGCACGGTCCCATCTGCCAGCCACGCTCCGTTGCAAAATCGGCGCCTTCTTCGTCTCACGTTTGCTCCCATTTGGAGAAAAGCGCAGTCTAGAAGCGTGCAGCCCTCAGTCCAGCAACCGTCGGTCCAGTCTTGGAGCCTCTTCATCTCAAGCCAAGAGACCGCGAGCCTCCTCTGGTGATCTCGCGCCGTCACTCGCCATGGCGAACAAGCTCAACGCGTTCCTGGCGTCCGTGCCCGCGAACGGGCTCCCGAGTCCCGTTGGTCTCAAAGGCTCCGCTGCTGGAACACCAACCTCCCTCAAGGCACCAGTATTCCCAGAACTGTCGCTCAAAGCGCCTGAAGAGAGCAACCCGACAGCAGCAGCAGCGACGCCCCATAAAGGCGACGGCATCCGCGCCGTGCAGTCGGCGACCCCGCAGCCGCAGAAGCAGCGCCGCCACGCGAACCGAAGGAACAACACGAACTTCGAGCGCCACTTCTCCACGTCCGACTCGGCGCGCAACATCTCGTTCCCACCAGGCAACGGTGACGATGATAACGATGTTGCCAATGTTGACAATGGCTCGTCCAACCAAGAGGAGATCGAGCAGCACAAGCAGCAGGCGATGACACCTCTCAAGGCGTTCAACCCCATGCAACAGCAGCAGAAAGCTGGCGCTAGCGGCGGCGGCAACAAGCAGCAACAGCAGCAGCAGCTGATCCTGAACGAGTCGGAGGCCGGCCCGCTGCGGAGACTCAGTGTCCAAGGATCGCACCACCGCCGCGTGTCCACCGACACGACGATGTTCAACCGCTACCTGCGCCAGCAGGCGGACCGCGACATCAACATGGACGTCGTGCGGCATTTCTCTGGAGTACCGGTGGTCACAATCTCACGAAGCTCGGCATCGGGTGGTGCTTCTAGTGCAGCGTTCGATGCCGAGTGCAATAGCGAGCCTAAGAATAACAACGGCGAAGACTCGGTCGGCAACAACAGTAGCAACAGCGACTGCTGCACCACCGATCCGAGCGCGATCCTCGCGGTGTTCCGTCGCGGCGGCGCGGTCTCCACCGCGAGCGCGCTCGAGATCCTCAAGCAGGCGACGAACCTCATGAGCCTCGAGCAGAACGTGATCACCATCCAGGCGCCGTACACGCTCGTGGGCGACCTGCACGGGCAGTTCCAGGACCTGCTCGAGATCTTCCAGGTGCATGGCGTGCCGTCGGTGACGAACCCGTTCCTGTTCCTGGGCGACTACGTAGACCGCGGCATCTCATCCTGCGAGATCGTGCTGCTGCTGCTCGCGTTCAAGGTCACGTTCCCAGCGAGCATGCACATGTTGCGCGGCAACCACGAGTGCCGCAGTCTGAGCACGTTCTACGGCTTCCGCGTCGAGTGCCTCCGGAAGTACGGCACGCTGGTCTACAACCGCATGGTCAAGTGCTTTGAGAGCATGCCGCTCGCCGCGAAGCTCGAGACCTCCTACGGCGCTTTTCTCGCGGTGCACGGCGGTCTGTCGCCCGAGATTGGCCATGTCGAGGACATCAACGAGCAGGTGAACCGGTTCATGGAGCCCGAGCCGAATGGCGCGCTCTGCGACCTGCTCTGGGCCGATCCCGCGAAGGAGAGCAGCAGTCAGGACGAGGAGTGGCGCCCCAACAGCGTGCGCGGCTGCTCGTTCACGTTCAACGAGCGCGCGTGTCGCGAGTTCCTCAAGCGCAACGAGCTCCTGGCGATCATCCGAGCGCATGAGGTTGGTGCTTGGGTGTGTATTGAGCTCTTTGTTATGACAAGTATTGGTGGGTTCTAATGATTTGTGTACTTGCTATTTGCATGGTTGCAGCTGGAAGAAAATGGTTTCCGCGAGCACTTTAACGCGTCCCAGCGAGTGGAGGAGAGCTCCAGCGATGCTGATGAAGACGACAGCGATAGCAGTGAGCTTGCGGCCATGAAGCTGCCTCCAGTGATCACGGTCTTCTCGGCGCCAGAGTACTGCAACACGAACCACAACATGGTCAGTACCTACTAGCTCACAACCCTGTCGGATATCATACGATAGTATCTCTGTGCTGACGAGCAAATGAACAACGTGTCTTCCTTCAGGGTGCGACGCTGATGGTCCCGTGGGAGAGGCGCGCGAACGTGCTCGAGTTCCGCCAGCACAAGCGCAGCATGCACCGCGAGCACGAGTTTGAGCTGCCCAGTGAAGACCAGGCGGTGAAGGACTTTCTCAAGGAGACGCTGCCGTTTCTGCCTGTGGACTTCTACGAGCTCATCATGCACTGTCGCCAGCTGAAGCAGATGCTGATGCTCTCGGACCAGTCGTCGTCGATGAACCAGCTGCTCCCATTGCCAGCGATGGGCTTTGGGACGTTGCCGCTCGCTGAGAATAGCGGTAGCGGTAGTAGCAATGCCGGACATACGGGCAAATCCGCATTTGCGCTGGAAATTGGTGCAGTAACGCGACGATCCAGTGACGTCGTGGTATCAAGCAGCAAGAGCCACTCATTGGAGGGTGAAGACCTCCAGGCGCGGAGTAGACACTCGGCCACTGAAGAGCATTCTGCGGTGGACAGAGAGGAACCAGAGGAGGACGCTCTGTTCGCTGAACTTGGACGTCTCTCCAGTTCATCTTCGAGACAGAAGCGCCGGAAGCAGCAGCAAAAGAGCAAACAAGACAGCCCAGATACTCAGTTACCAGCTTCAAAGACAGCGGTAGCAGTGCAAAGCACGCTCAGTAACGTGCAGGTGCTCGCGCGTCCACCGCCTGCCGCATCAGCAGCAGCTCATCACACTCACAAACCGCCACCGAGAAGCAACAACCGAACGATCCTTGGTGGGTGGAAGCTCTGTCCGGGCTTCCTGCGGTTCTGCGACCGTATCTTTGGCTCCAAGACAAACAGCGCGACTGACTTGCGATCCTCTGCGCCTGCTGTAGTGCTTGAGACGGGGGACTCGGAGGACGTGGATAACAACAATAAACGCGCGTCGCTCACCACGGAGCCCATGAACAACCAGCTCAACTCGAGCGAGGACCCCGGAAGCCCCGTCGCGGCCGTGTCGCCAAGCTCCTCGTTGGCAGCACTGTCTGCGACTGGCGCGCAGTTGCCACCGCTGAGTCAGCAACACATCCATACGGCGGCTGGCGCTGTAGTCCCCATGCAGCTCGAGTCGCTCTTCCCCGGTCACCAGCCCAAGGGCTCGGAGGTGTTCTCCAAGCTCGAATGGCAGGCGCTCAAGCTCTACTTCACTCTCCTGGATGTCTCAGGCAACGGCGTGCTGATGGAAGAGAGCTTCGTCGTGCTGCTGGCTGAACAGGACAGCGGTAAGTTACCTTGCTGTTGGCTAGTTCTTGTTGATATCTTGCCAACTGATTAACTGTGCAACTGTGTTTGTTCGTATCTATTACTGACAACTGTAGACGCATACGCGACCGAAGACGAGCTGACGCTGCTGATGGAGGTGATCGACACGAACGCTGACGGACTCATCACGGAGCAGGACTTTTTGCTCTTCGCCTACCGATCCTACTTGCGATGGAAGAAGTCGCACAAGAAACTCAGACTGTAGATTATCACGAGAACACGTGCCAATAATGAACAGAATCAGCCTTTGAAGTAGATCAACATTGTCACATAAAATATCAAGCCTTTCAGAATCGAAAACCAATTTCGCGAAGAATGTTCACCAATCGCGATTGCGTCAACTGCGAGTGTAATTTGCATTTGGGAGCCTGAAGCATATTGGCATTGGGCGAGTTTGTGCCGAATGGATGGCTCACATTTGGTGCAATCCCGCTGTTGAAAGCGCGCGCTTGGGGTTGCTGTTGTAGTGGGCATCATTAATGGTTCTTGCGCCAAACGATCACACGCAATTAAGCTGATAAGTGGAAGCCACCAGCAGGACGCTCGCACGCGGATTCGTCATGACGGACAGCTGAAGCGTGAGGAAACTCAGCGCCGAAGAAGAACCGAGAGCCAAAATGGTTTGTGTCGTTGCTCTACATTCGCGGGGAGGTGCCGGTATTGTATTGTGCTTGTGGCAATATTTTGCTACTTCGAGTAATGATTTGCAAATGCAATGCCGGTACCGGTATACAGTCGTATAAAAACCCGATACAGGCATCTCTCAAAATACCGCCCACCACAGTCAATTAATATCCTCTTTAAAACGATCAGGATAGCATCGCAATCGCTTTCAAGAGGATTTCGCAAATGCACTTGACTGTCACAAACAAAAAGCACGACTCTGCATCGACAGCATGACGACTGCAACGGCTCGCGTCCGCCTGACTCTCTCCCAGAAGACTACGCTGCGCGCCAAGCACGCGGCGCACCCAGAGATGACTCGC